>JARQOC010000006.1:177996547-178055665 GCA_033576535.1 Allobates femoralis | reverse complement strand
CTCCGTCCAGGGGGGCCCGTCAAAGAGCAGGATACCGCCAGTATTAGCGCACCGTTACCATAGTGTAACGCTGCCAATACAATCCTATGGATGACGGACTCCCAAGCGCATATATTTACATGCTGGCGCATAAGTGCCGGAGTTGGAAATCTCACTTTTTTCGTAGCGCACAGGAAATTGTGACTTTCCGCGTTTTCCTATGAAATAGTGTGAGATTTCACAACACCCAGTCACCGTCCCCCGACAACCAGTCACCGTCCCCCGACAACCAGTCACCGTCCCCCGACAACCAGTCACCTGCCCCCGACAACCAGTCACCGACCCCCGACAACCAGTCACCGGCCCCCGACAACCAGCCACCGTCCCCGACAACCAGTCACCGTCCCCCGACAACCAGTCATCGTCCCCCGACAACCAGCCACCGTCCCCCGACAACCAGTCACCGTCCCCGACAACCAGTCACCGTCCCCCGACAACCAGCCACCGTCCCCCGACAACCAGTCACCTGCCCCCGACAACCAGCCACCGTCCCCCGACAACCAGTCATCGTCCCCCGACAACCAGTCACCGTCCCCCGAAAACCAGTCACCGACCTCGACAACCAGTCATCGTCCCCCCGACAACCAGTCACCGACAACCAGTCACCGTCCCCCGAAAACCAGTCACCGACCTCGACAACCAGTCATCGTCCCCCCGACAACCAATCACCGACAACCAGTCACCGACCCCCGACAACCAGTCACCGTCGCCCGACAACCAGTCACCGTCCCCTGACAACCAGTCACCGTCTCCAACAACCAACCATCACCATCCCCCGACAACCAGTCACCGACCTCCGAAAACCAGTCACCGACCCCCGACAACCAGTCACCATCCCCCGACAACCAGTCATCGACCTCCGAAAACCAGTCACCGTCCCCCGACAACCTGTCATCTTCCCCTGACAATCAGTCACCATCCCCCGACAACTAGTCACCGTCCCCGACAACCAGTCACCATCCCCCGAAAACCAGTCACTGTCCCCCGACAACCAGTCACCATCCCCCGAAAACCAGTTACCTTCCCCGCCAACCAGTCACCGTCCCCTGACAACCAGTCACCGTCTCCCGACAACCAGTCACCTTCCCCCGCCAACCAGTCACCGTCCACAACCAGTCACCGTCCCCCAATAACCAATCATCACCGTCCCCCGCCAACCAGTCACCGTCCCCCGCCAACCAGTCACCATCCCCGAAAACCAGTCATCGTTCCCCGACAACCAGTCACCGGCCCTCGGCAACCAGTCACCTTCCCCCGCCAACCAGTCACCGACCCCCGACAACCAGTCACCGTCCCCCGACAACCACTCACCAACCCCCAACAACCAGTCACCACCCCCCGGCAACCAGTCATCTCCATCCCCTGACAACCAGTCACTGACCCCAACAACAAGTCACCGACCCCCGACAACCAGTCACTGATACCTAATGAATAGTTACTGCTGCTCTGCAGGTGACTGGAGGATAAGACACTATGTAACAGCAGAGTAGTGACTGCAGCTCTGGAAGTGATCAGTGGAGGATAAGACACTATGTAACAGCAGAGTAGTGACTGCAGCTCTGGAGGTGACTGGAGGATAAGACACTATGTAACAGCAGAGTAGTGACTGCAGCTCTGGAGGTGACTGGAGGATAAGACACTATTCTGCTGTTACATCATGACTGCAGCTCTGGAGGTGACTGGAGGATAAAACACGATGTAACAGCAGAATAGTGACTGCAGCTCTGGAGGTGACTGGAGGATAAGACATGATGTAACAGCAGAATAGTGAGTGCATCTCTGGAGGTGATTGGAGGATAAGACACAATGTAACAGCAGAATAGTGAGTGCAGCTCTGGAGGTGATTGGAGGATAAGACACAATGTAACAGCAGAATAGTGAGTGCAGCTCTGGAGGTGATTGGAGGATAAGACACAATGTAACAGCAGAATAGTGAGTGCAGCTCTGGAGGTGACTGGAGGATAAGACATGATGTAACAGCAGAATAGTGACTGCAGCGCTGGAGGTGATTGGAGGATAATACATGATGTAACAGCAGGATAGTGACTGCAGCTCTGGAGGTGACTGGAGGATAAGATATGATGTAACAGCAGAATAGTGAGTGCAGCTCTGGAGGTGATTGGAGGATAATACATGATGTAACAGCAGGATAGTGACTGCAGCTCTGGAGGTGACTGGAGGATAAGATATGATGTAACAGCAGAATAGTGACTGCAGCTCTGGAGGTGACTGGAGGATAAGACATGATGTAACAGCAGAGCAGTGACTGCAGCTCTGGAGGTGACTGGAGGATAAGACACAATGTAACAGCAGAATAGTGACTGCAGCTCTGGAGGTGACTGGAGGATAAGACATGATGTAACAGCAGAATAGTGAGTGCATCTCTGGAGGTGATTGGAGGATAAGACACAATGTAACAGCAGAATAGTGAGTGCAGCTCTGGAGGTGACTGGAGGATAAGACATGATGTAACAGCAGAATAGTGACTGCAGCTCTGGAGGTGATTGGAGGATAATACATAATGTAACAGCAGGATAGTGACTGCAGCTCTGGAGGTGACTGGAGGATAAGATATGATGTAACAGCAGAATAGTGAGTGCAGCTCTGGAGGTGACTGGAGGATAAGACATGATGTAACAGCAGAAAAGTGACTGCAGCTCTGGAGGTGACTGGAGGATAAGATATGCTGTAACGGCAGAATAGTGAGTGCAGCTCTGGAGGGTAAGACACAATGTAAAAGCGGAATACTGTCTGCAGCTCTGGAGGTGACTGGAGGATAAGACACAATGTAACAGCAGAATAGTGAGTGCAGCTCTGGAGGTGACTGGAGGATAACACAGTGTAAGAGCGGAATACTGACTGCAGCTCTGGAGGTGATTGGAGGATAAGACATGATGTAACAGGAGAATAGTGACTGCTGCTCTGGAGGTGACTGGAGGATAAGACACGATGTAACAGCAGAGTAGTGACTACAGCTCTGGAGGTGACTGGAGGATAAGACAAAATGTAACAGGAGAATAGTGAGTGCAGCTCTGGAGGTGACTGGAGGATAAGACATGATGTAACAGGAGAATAGTGACTACAGCTCTGGAGGTGACTGGAGGATAAGACACAATGTAACAGCAGAATAGTGACTGCAGCTCTGGAGGATAAGACATGATGTAACAGGAGAATAGTGACTGCTGCTCTGGAGATAACTGGAGGATAAGACACGATGTAACAGCAGAGTAGTGACTACAGCTCTGGAGGTGACTGGAGGATAAGACAAAATGTAACAGGAGAATAGTGAGTGCAGCTCTGGAGGTGACTGGAGGATAAGACATGATGTAACAGGAGAATAGTGACTACAGCTCTGGAGGTGACTGGAGGATAAGACACAGTGTAACAGCAGAATAGTGACTGCAGCTCTGGAGGATAAGACATGATGTAACAGGAGAATAGTAACTGCTGCTCTGGAGGTAACTGGAGGATAAGACATGATGTAACAGCAAAATAGTGACTACAGCTCTGGAGGTGACTGGAGGATAAGACATGTTGTAACAGGAGAATAGTGAGTGGAGCTGGAGGTGACTGGAGTAAAAGGATGTGCTGCTGCAGATGTAATGTTTATCCAGTCTCTTCGACAGAAACATCTACTATATAATCGTCTAAGGGTTTTTCGAGTCTGTCTGTCGCTGAAATCGCACGTAACACAGAGGCAGCCCATTTGCCGCCGCCGAATGAGCTCAAAGTATGCAAATAGGCGCGAGAATTCAAAGTTCGAATTTCGCGCCTTTTTGCAGCCCAGCGACAGCGACGCTTTAGCTCTCCTCACAGCCCTCCCGCGGCACCCCCGCTCTTCCTGCCCCCTCCGCTCCTCGCGGCACCCTCTGCCCCCCAGCTCCTCCTGCCACTGCGGCCACCCCCCATCCCCCCCCGCTCCTCCTGTCACTGCAGCCCCCCGCGGTAACTGGTTGTCGGGGTCGGTGACTGGTTGTCGGGGGTCGGTGACTGTTTGACGGGGGACGGTGACTGGTTTTCAGGGGTCGGTGACTGGTTTTCGGGGGACGGTGACTGGTTGTCGGTAACTGGTTTTCGGGGGACGGTGACTGGTTGTCGGGGTCGGTGACTGGTTGTCGGGGGCAGGTCTGGTTGTCGGGGGACGGTGACTGGTTGTTGGGGGACGGTGAGTGGTTGTCGGAGGTTGGTGACTGGTTGTCGGGGTCGGTGACTGGTTCTCGGCGGTTGGTGACTAGTTGTTGGAGGTCGGTGACTGGTTGTCGGGGGCCGGTGACTAGTTGTCGGGGGACGGTAACTGGTTGTTGGGGTCGGTGACTGGTTGTCGGGGGACGGTGACTGGTTGTCGGGGGCCGGTGACTGGTTGTTGGGGTTGGTGACTGGTTGTCGGGGGACGGTGACTGGTTGTCGGGGGCAGGTGACTGGTTGTTAGGGTCGGTGACTGGTTGTCGGTATCTAGTGACTGGTTGTCGGGGTCGGTGACTGGTTGTCGGGGGCAGGTCTGGTTGTCGGGGGACGGTGACTAGTTGTTGGGGGATGGTGAGTGGTTGTCGGAGGTTGGTGACTGGTTGTCGGGGTCGGTGACTGGTTCTCGGCGGTTGGTGACTAGTTGTTGGGGTCGGTGACTGGTTGTCGGGGGCCGGTGACTAGTTGTCGGGGGACGGTAACTGGTTGTTGGGGTCGGTGACTGGTTGTCGGGGGACGGTGACTGGTTGTCGGGGGACGGTGACTGGTTGTTGGGGTTGGTGACTGGTTGTCGGGGGACGGTGACTGGTTGTCGGGGGCAGGTGACTGGTTGTTGGGGTCGGTGACTGGTTGTCGGTATCTGGTGACTGGTTGTCGGGGTCGGTGACTGGTTGTCGGGGGCAGGTCTGGTTGTCGGAGGACGGTGACTGGTTGTTGGGGGACGGTGAGTGGTTGTCGGAGGTTGGTGACTGGTTGTCGGGGTCGGTGACTGGTTCTCGGCGGTTGGTGAATAGTTGTCGGGGGTCGGTGACTGGTTGTCGGGGGCCGGTGACTAGTTGTCGGGGGACGGTAACTGGTTGTTGGGGTCGGTGACTGGTTGTCGGGGGACGGTGACTGGTTGTCGGGGCCGGTGACTGGTTGTTGGGGTTGGTGACTGGTTGTCGGGGTCAGTGACTGGTTGTCGGGGGACGATGACTGGTTGTTGGGGTCGGTGACTGGTTGTCGGGGGATGGTGATGATTGGTTGTTGGGGGACGGTGACTGGTTGTTGGTTGACGTCATACCTAGGCTTTGTAGGTTTAGACAGTTGGGGGCGGGACCATCGCTCCGTCCATTCAGACATAAAAGGAAATGACGTCACGAGTGGGCGGTCCGCTCTAGTGCTGTGAGGTCACTTCCTGGTTACAGGACGCGGGGGGCAGAGGGTGCCGCGAGGAGCAGAGGGAGGAGGAAGATCAGGGATGCCGCGGGGGGACTGTGAGGAGAGCCGCCGCTGCAGCCACCGTGTATAACGCGCCGCTCTCGCCGGGCTGCAAATAGGTGCCAAATTTGAATGTTGAATTCTCACGCCTATTTGCATAGTCTGAGCTGCCTCTGTGTGGTGCGTGATTTTGGTTACAGACACAAAAAAAACCTTAGACAATTATACAGTAGATGGCGGTACATTATAGTACATGTATATTAGCACTATAGTATATGGCGGCACATTATAGTACATGTATAGCAGGGTTATACTATATGGCGGTACATTATAGTACATGTATAACAGTGTAATACTATATCGCGGTACATTATAGTACATGTATATTAGCACTATAGTATATGGCGGCACATTATAGTATATGTATAGCAGTGTTATACTATATGGCGGTACATTATAGTACATGTTTAGCAGTGTAATACTATATGGCGGTACATTATAGTACAACTATAGCAGTGTTATACTATATGGCGGTACATTAGAGTACATGTATAGCACTGTTATACTATATGGCGGAACATTATAGTACAAGTATAGCATGTTATACTATATGGCGGTACATTATAGTACATGTTTAGCAGTATAATACTATATGGCGGTACATTATAGTACAACTATAGCAGTGTTATACTATATGGCGGTACATTATAGTACATGTATAGCAGTGTAATACTATATGGCGGTACATTATAGTACATGTATAGCAGTGTTATACTATATGGCGGTACATTATAATACATGTATAGCACTGTTATACTATATGGCGGAACATTATAGTACAAGTATAGCAGTGTTATACAATATGGCGGTAGATTATAGTACATGTATAGCAGTGTAAAACTATATGGCGGTACATTATAGTACAACTATAGCAATTTTATACTATATGGCGGTACATTATAGTAAATGTATAGCAGTGTTATACTATATGGCGGAACATTGTAGTACAAGTATAGCAGTGTTATACTATATGGCGGTACATTATAGTACATGTATAGCAGTGTTATACTATATGGCGGTACATTATAGTACATGTATAGCAGTGTATACTATATGGTGGTACATTATAGTACACTTATAGCAATGTATACTATATGGCGGTACATTATAGTAAATGTATAGCAGTGTTATACTATATGGCGGAACATTGTAGTACATGTATAGCAGTGTAATGCTATATGGTGGTACATTATAGTACAACTATAGCAATGTTATACTATATGGCGGTACATTATAGTAAATGTATAGCAGTGTTATACTATATGGCTGAACATTGTAGTACAAGTATAGCAGTGTTATACTATATGGCGGAACATTATAGTACATGTATAGCAGTGTAATACTATATGGCGGTACATTATTGTACATCTATAGCAATGTTATACTATATGGCGGTACATTATAGTACAACTATAGCAATGTTATACTATATGGCGGTACATTATAGCAAATGTATAGCAGTGTTATACTATATGGGAATGTAGTACAGTATAGCATTATGTATGCGTACATTATGTACACTTAGCATGTTATATATGGCTATTTGTAATTGTATACATATACTATATGGCGGTACATTATAGAAGTAGCATTTATACTATATCGGGACAATAGTATTATAAGCCGCTATTATTAGACATTTACATTATAGTGTTATATATTGCGTAATATGTAACTAGCATGTTATACTATATGGCGGAACATTATAGTAATGTATAGCAGTGTTATATATGGCGACATTGTAGTACAAGTTAGATGTTAACTATATGGCGGAACATTTAGTACATGTATAGCAGTGTAATACTATATGGCGGTACATTATTGTACATCTATAGCAATGTTATACTATATGGCGGTACATTATAGTACATGTATAGCACTGTTATACTATATGGCGGTACATTATAGCAAATGTATAGCAGTGTTATACTATATGGCGGTACATTATAGTACATGTATAGCAGTGTAATACTATATGGCGGTACATTATAGTACAAGTATAGCAGTGTTATACTATATGGTGGTACATTATAGTACAAGTATAGCAGTGTTATACTATATGGCGGTACTTTATAATACATGTATAGCACTGTTATACTATATGGCGGAACATTATAGTACAAGTATAGCAGTGTTATACAATATGGCGGTAGATTATAGTACATGTATAGCAGTGTAACACTATATGGCGGTACATTATAGTACATTTATATTACCACTATATTATATGGCGGTACATTATATTACATGTATAGCAGTGTTATACTACAGTTAGGGCCAGAAATATTTGGACAGTGACACAAGTTTTGTTATTTTAGCTGTTTACAAAAACATGTTCAGAAATACAATTATATATATAATATGGGCTGAAAGTGCACACTCCCAGCTGCAATATGAGAGTTTCCACATCCAAATCGGAGAAAGGGTTTAGGAATCATAGCTCTGTAATGCATAGCCTCCTCTTTTTCAAGGGACCAAAAGTAATTGGACAATGGACTCTAAGGGCTGCAATTAACTCTGAAGGTGTCTCCCTCGTTAACCTGTAATCAATGAAGTAGTTAAAAGGTCAGGGGTGGATTCCAGGTGTGTGGTTTTGCATTTGGAAGCTGTTGCTGTGACCAGACAACATGCGGTCAAAGGAACTCTCAATTGAGGTGAAGCAGAACATCCTGAGGCTGAAAAAAAAGAAAAAATCCATCAGAGAGATAGCAACATGCTTGGAGTAGCAAAATCAACAGTTGGGTACATTCTGAGAAAAAAGGAATTGACTGGTGAGCTTGGGAACTCTAAAAGGCCTGGGCGTCCACGGATGACAACAGTGGTGGATGATCGCCGCATACTTTATTTGGTGAAGAAGAACCCGTTCACAACATCAACTGAAGTCCAGAACACTCTCAGTGAAGTAGGTGTATCTGTCTCTAAGTCAACAGTAAAGAGAAGACTCCATGACAGTAAATACAAAGGGTTCACATCTAGATGCAAACCATTCATCAATTCCAAAAATAGACAGGCCAGAGTTAAATTTGCTGAAATAACACCTCAAGAAGCCAGCTAAGTTCTGGAAAGGTATTCTATGGACAGATGAGACAAAGATCAACCTGTACCAGAATGATGGGAAGAAAAAAGTTTGGAGAAGAAAGGGAACGGCACATGATCCAAGGCACACCACATCCTCTGTAAAACATGGTGGAGGCAACGTGATGGCGTGGGCATGCATGGCTTTCAATGGCACTGGGTCACTTGTGTTTATTGATGACATAACAGCAGACAAGAGTAGCCGGATGAATTCTGAAGTGTACCGGGATATACTTTCAGCCCAGATTCAGCCAAATGCTGCAAAGTTGATTGGACGGCGCTTCATAGTACAGATGGACAATGACCCCAAGCATACAGCCAAAGCTACCCAGGAGTTCATGAGTGCAAAAAAGTGGAACATTCTGCAATGGCCAAGTCAATCACCAGATCTTAACCCAATTGAGCATGCATTTCACTTGCTCAAATCCAGACTTAAGACGGAAAGACCCACAAACAAGCAAGACCTGAAGGCTGCGGCTGTAAAGGCCTGGCAAAGCATTAAGAAGGAGGAAACCCAGCGTCTGGTGATGTCCATGGGTTCCAGACTTAAGGCAGTGATTGCCTCCAAAGGATTCGCAACAAAATATTGAAAATAAAAATATTTTGTTTGGGTTATGTTTATTTGTCCAATTACTTTTGACCTCCTAAAATGTGGAGTGTTTGTAAAGAAATGTGTACAATTCCTACATTTTCTGTCAGATATTTTTGTTCAACCCTTCAAATTAAACGTTACAATCTGCACTTGAATTCTGTTGTAGAGGTTTCAGTTCAAATCCAATGTGGTGGCATGCAGAGCCCAACTCGCGAAAATTGTGTCACTGTCCAAATATTTCTGGCCCAACTGTATATGGCGGTACATTATAGTACATGTATAGCAGTGTTATACTATATGGTGGGACATTATAGTATATGTATATTAGTACTATAGTATATAGCGGCACATTATAGTACATGTATAGCTGTGTTATACTATATGGCGGGACATTATAGTACATGTATAGCACTGTTATACTATATGGCGGTACATTATAGTACATGTATAGCAGTATAATAATATATGGCGGTACATTATAGTACAAGTATAGCAGTGTTATACTATATGGCGGTACATTATAGTACATGTATAGCAGTGTAATACTATATGGCGGTTCATTATAGAACATTTATAGTACCACTATATTATATGGCGGTACATTATATTACATGTATAGCAGTGTTATACTATATGGCGGTACATTATAGTACAAGTATAGCAGTGTTATACTATATGGTGGTACATTATAGTACAAGTATAGCAGTGTTATACTATATGGCGGGACATTATAGTACATGTATAGCAGTGTAATACTATATGGAGGAACACTATTGTACAAATATAGCACTGTTATACTATGTGGCGGTACATTATAGTAAATGTATAGCAGTGTTATACTATATGGCGGAACATTGTAGTACAAGTATAGCAGTGTTATACTATATGGCGGTACATTATAGTACATGTATAGCAGTGTAATACTATATGGCGGTTCATTATAGAACATTTATATTACCACTATATTATATGGCGGTACATTATATTACATGTATAGCAGTGTTATACTATATGGCGGTACATTATAGTACAAGTATAGCAGTGTTATACTATATGGTGGTACATTATAGTACAAGTATAGCAATACTATATGGCGGTACATTATAGTACAACTATAGCAATGTTATACTATATGGCGGTACATTCTAGCAAATGTATAGCAGTGTTATACTATATGGCGGTACATTATAGTACATGTATAGCACTGTTATACTATATGGCGGTACATTATAGTACATGTATAGCAGTATAATAATATATGGCGGTACATTATAGTACAAGTATAGCAGTGTTATACTATATGGCGGTACATTATAGTACATGTATAGCAGTGTAATACTATATGGCGGTACATTATAGTACAACTATAGCAATGTTATACTATATGGCGGTACATTATAGTAAATGTATAGCAGTGTTATACTATATGGCGGAACATTGTAGTACAAGTATAGCAGTGTTATACTATATGGTGGTACATTATACTACATGTATAGCACTGTTATACTATATGGCGGTACATTATAGTACATGTATAGCAGTATAATAATATATGGCGGTACATTATAGTACAAGTATAGCAGTGTTATACTATATGGCGGTACATTATAGTACATGTATAGCAGTGTAATAGTATACGGCAGTTCATTATAGAACATTTATATTACCACTATATTATATGGCGGTACATTATATTACATGTATAGCAGTGTTATACTATATGGCGGTACATTATAGTACAAGTATAGCAGTGTTATACTATATGGTGGTACATTATAGTACAAGTATAGCAGTGTTATACTATATGGCGGGACATTATAGTACATGTATAGCAGTGTAATACTATATGGATGAACACTATTGTACAAATATATAGCACTGTTATACTATATGGCGGTACATTATAGTAAATGTATAGCAGTGTCATACTATATGGCGGAACATTGTAGTACAAGTATAGCAGTGTTATACTATATGGTGGTACATTATAGTACATGTATAGCAGTGTAATACTATATGGAGGAACACTATTGTACAAATATAGCACTGTTATACTATATGGCGGTACATTATAGTAAATGTATAGCAGTGTTATACTATATGGCGGAACATTGTAGTACAAGTATAGCAGTGTTATACTATATGGTGGTACATTATAGTACAAGTATAGCAGTGTTATACTATATGGCGGGACATTATAGTACATGTATAGCAGTGTAATACTATATGGAGGAACACTATTGTACAAATATAGCACTGTTATACTATATGGCGGTACATTATAGTAAATGTATAGCAGTGTTATACTATATGGTGGTACATTATAGTACATGTATAGCAGTGTTATACTATATGGCGGTACATTATAGTACAAGTATAGCAGTGTTATACTATATGGTGGTACATTATAGTACAAGTATAGCAATACTATATGGCGGGACATTATAGTGCATGTATAGCAGTGTAATACTATATGGCGGAACATTATTGTACAAATATACCAGTGTTATACTATATGGCGGTACATTATAGTACTTGTATAACATTGTTATACTATATGGCGGAACATTGTAGTACAACTATAGCAGTGTTATACTATATGGCGGTACATTATAGTACATGTATAGCAGTGTTATACTATATGGCGGTACATTATAGTACTTGTATAACAGTGTTATACTATATGGCGGGACATTATAGTACATGTATAGCACTGTTATACTATATGGCGGGACATTATAGTACATGTATAGCAGCGTTATACTATATGGCGAAACATTGTAGTAGAAGTATAGCAGTGTTATACTATATGGCGGTACATTATAGTACATGTATAGCAGTGTAAAACTATATGGCGGTACATTATAGTACAACTATAGCAATTTTATACTATATGGCGGTACATTATAGTAAATGTATAGCAGTGTTATACTATATGGCGGAACATTGTAGTACAAGTATAGCAGTGTTATACTATATGGCGGTACATTATAGTACATGTATAGCAGTGTTATACTATATGGCGGTACATTATAGTACATGTATAGCAGTGTAATACTATATGGCGGTACATTATAGTACAACTATAGCAATGTTATACTATATGGCGGTACATTATAGTAAATGTATAGCAGTGTTATACTATATGGCGGAACATTGTAGTACATGTATAGCAGTGTAATGCTATATGGCGGTACATTATAGTACAACTATAGCAATGTTATACTATATGGCGGTACATTATAGTAAATGTATAGCAGTGTTATACTATATGGCTGAACATTGTAGTACAAGTATAGCATGTGTTATACTATATGGCGGAACATTATAGTACATGTATAGCAGTGTAATACTATATGGCGGTACATTATAGTACATGTATAGCAGTGTAATACTATATGGCGGTACATTATTGTACATCTATAGCAATGTTATACTATATGGCGGTACATTATAGTACAACTATAGCAATGTTATACTATATGGCGGTACATTATAGCAAATGTATAGCAGTGTTATACTATATGGCGGAACATTGTAGTACATGTATAGCAGTGTAATGCTATATGGCGGTACATTATAGTACAACTATAGCAATGTTTATACTATATGGCGGTACATTATAGTAATTGTATAGCAGTGTTATACTATATGGCCGAACATTGTAGTACAAGTATAGCAGTGTTATACTATATGGCGGAACATTATAGTACATGTATAGCAGTGTAATACTATATGGCGGTACATTATTGTACATCTATAGCAATGTTATACTATATGGCGGTACATTATAGTACATGTATAGCACTGTTATACTATATGGCGGTACATTATAGCAAATGTATAGCAGTGTTATACTATATGGCGGTACATTATAGTACATGTGTAGCACTGTTATACTATATGGCGGTACATTATAATACATGTATAGCAGTTATAATAATATATGGCGGTACATTATAGTACAAGTATAGCAGTGTTATACTATATGGCGGTACATAATAGTACATGTATAGCAGTGTAATACTATATGGCGGTACATTATAGTACAAGTATAGCAGTGTTATACTATATGGTGGTACATTATAGTACATGTATAGCAGTGTTATACTATATGGTGGTATATTATAGTACAAGTATAGCAGTGTTGTACTATAATGTTCCGCCATATAGTATAACAGTGCTATACATGTATTATAAAGTACCGCCATATAGTATAAGTATAGCAGTGTTATACAATATGGCGGTAGATTATAGTACATGTATAGCAGTGTAACACTATATGGCGGTACATTATAGTACATTTATATTACCACTATATTATATGGCGGTACATTATATTACATATATAGCAGTGTTATACTATATGGCGGTACATTATAGTACATGTATAGCAGTGTTATACTATATGGCGGGACATTATAGTACATGTATATTAGTACTATAGTATATAGCGGCACATTATAGTACATGTATAGCTGTGTTATACTATATGGCGGGACATTATAGTACATGTATAGCACTGTTATACTATATGGCGGTACATTATAGTACATGTATAGCAGTGTAATACTATATGGCGGTTCATTATAGAACATTTATAGTACCACTATATTATATGGCGGTACATTATATTACATGTATAGCAGTGTTATACTATATGGCGGTACATTATAGTACAAGTATAGCAGTGTTATACTATATGGTGGTACATTATAGTACAAGTATAGCAGTGTTATACTATATGGCGGGACATTATAGTACATGTATAGCAGTGTAATACTATATGGAGGAACACTATTGTACAAATATAGCACTGTTATACTATATGGCGGTACATTATAGTAAATGTATAGCTGTGTTATACTATATGGCGGAACATTGTAGTACAAGTATAGCAGTGTTATACTATATGGCGGTACATTATAGTACATGTATAGCAGTGTAATACTATATGGCGGTTCATTATAGAACATTTATATTACCACTATATTATATGGCGGTACATTATATTACTTACATGTATAGCAGTGTTATACTATATGGCGGTACATTATAGTACAAGTATAGCAGTGTTATACTATATGGTGGTACATTATAGTACAAGTATAGCAATACTATATGGCGGGACATTATAGTACATGTATAGCAGTGTAATACTATATGGCGGAACATTATTGTACAAATATAGCAGTGTTATACTATATGGCGGTACATTATAGTACTTGTATAACAGTGTTATACTATATGGCGGAACATTGTAGTACAACTATAGCAGTGTTATACTATATGGCGGTACATTATAGTACATGTATAGCAGTGTTATACTATATGGCGGTACATTATAGTACTTGTATAACAGTGTTATACTATATGGCGGGACATTATAGTACATGTATAGCACTATTATACTATATGGCGGGACATTATAGTACATGTATAGCAGCGTTATACTATATGGCGAAACATTGTAGTAGAAGTATAGCAGTGTTATACTATATGGCGGTACATTATATTACATGTATAGCAGTGTTATTTATATAGCAGTCGGCCTAGCGGTGGGAAGTGAGGCACCACGGGAGTTTCCGGTTTCTGCTGCGTTTCGCGTAACTCGTCAGAGCGTGGGGCGGGGCCTATCTTCGCGCCCTTTGCACAGTAACGCCCCTTCTTTTCCCGCTCTTTGCGCAGCAATGGAGGTTCAAATTTACAGTTCAATATTCACAGTCATTAAATAGCACACAATACCCGTTGGGAAGCGGGCCTGTTCGCATCCTGTTCGTGCACGCCAGAATTTGACTCACCGTTGCCAGGGTCGCAGGTCTCAGGCGATGCTTCACTTGTCACGGTTCCGCGCCTGAGGTGGGGCGCGGTGGTCAAATGACAGGGCTTGGGAATTGGGATTAAATGTTGATTGTCTCGTGACGCCACCTGTGGGTGTCCGGTGATGGCATCGGCACTGCTTGGGCCTCCGGGGGATGTGCGGCAGCTAGATGAAATGCTCCTTACAGGATGAGCAGTAGTCCCCAGGGCCAAGAGCTACACTGAGTGGAATACGGCAGCTCGGTAGTTCAGTATCAAGCCGGGAAGAATGTACAGACACGTAAAGTCTTTTAGTACCTTTTACTGGTGTCAACAGGTACACTCGACCAGGGGATGAAGTAGACACTTGTAGAGGTTCTGCCGAGGTCACTTTAGTACGGCATTCGCGTCTTGCTCATTCACCAGTCATTCCAAATTAGACTATGAACATATGGTACCACTATAAGAATAAATCAGACTGAGATCTGTTTCAAACTTATATTATGTTCATCAAGTAACTACAATGGCAACATCACAGCAACAACCCCTACATTTCCGGATACACTACATTTTATAATTCATGGAATGGGCGTACATAATCAGAGAGCAAGGTGGGATTATGTGAAAAGTCAGGTGGGTTTAAGCTAATGTCTATGAGTATATTGGCTAGTTTAATGAGTCCTTTGTCTTCTTTCTTGTATTCACGCCTCCTGGCCGGGTGTCATCCTCAAGCTGGTAGCTGGTAACATGCAAGGTCATTCCACATTCCATCCTTGATACTCCTTTCAATACAGGCCTCATCCTGGCACCTTATCTGTCTGTTTCCCATTCATCCCACGTCCTTTGTCCAGATGGATCTACACAGCTTCTGCAAAACTCAACTTAAACCATAAAATAGTCAAGAACAGCAAGGGGGTTGGGGATACAGAGTAGAAAGCGAGAAATGAAACTCAGAGAGATAAACAAGCAGAGATATATAAAATATATGGAAGAAAATAGACAAGATGGAGGCAGAAAGGAAACCAGTATAGTCAGGAAAGCAGTTGAAGGAAATACTGACAGAAAGAGGGGAAAAACATATAGAGAAACTATGAAAGGGAGAGAGAGAAGAGAACAACTCTTATCTGTTAATATACATATTAATTGATATAGAAAAACTAATATTTTATCCAGAATATTAGTACTTTGGTTATATTTGTGATATTAACATATAATATGATCTCTAATAGCTACATATTGATAAGGAAATATAATAATTTCCCCCACAATCCCCCCTAAATATTAATTTTTCTATTTACAACTTCTCCTAATGTTTCCCTAGAGAACTCAGGAACCTCTGAGACTGTCCATGTGATGGGAAAAAGGGAAAGGGATTTCTTCATCCAAGCATCTCAGAGACCCTTTCCTTGTGAAAGGTCCCCAGACACCTGAATCCTACTCTAGCCTCACATGGAGTTCTCCCACTGTCCCTTAACTCAAATCCCTCAACTGGGTGTGATAATAGGGGAGATTCTTAGACTGCTTATGGGATTTTCCTTTGGGCATTTCCTCCTCTTTCACCATTCCACAGACCCCGCCCTTTTCAGCTAAAAACATATCAAGGGCCAACCTGTTTTGAAGAGTCATTCTAGTATTGGGACCTAGTTCCTCAACTATACCCTGGAAAGCATCTCAACCATAGTTGACAAACCTTTGCTCACTGTAATATATATAATTAATCCAATCAACGTTCTTATTGATCTGTACCTGTGGAATTAAGGAAGCAAATCCAGCATATACCTGATTTTGGGCCTTAAACTGGTCAGACACCCCCCTTGGCACACCAATAGCATCAATATATACCTGAGGGTCTTCCTCATATCCCATGTGTAACTGATCAAGGCTTCTTTGTTTTCTGGCTATTTTATAAACAGACATTGGGTCCCATGGCAAGATTCTGAACTACATTCCTAATTTAATCAAGATACATTGTCCTGTGCAGACTATAGGTAACCTAGATCGGAGCTTACCATCCCCACACAGCTAGTAAATATCATACATATATCATATATATTAACTGAATAAATTTATACTTACAGAGCTGTTTTCATTACAAAATCCCAGTTTAAAGGTTCCTACTAACGAAAACCTCAGAACATATTAGAAACGGCCTGGGGAATTGTGTATCAGTTTTACACTATTAGTAACATATAACCTTAAAAATACAAGACTCATTCTCCCTTGAACACTTTATCATATACCACTATCATTATGGAGGGTATACAAAGGATATAAACTTCTTAAATATCTGCAAATAAGCACAGTTATCCACAAGAGAAAAGAGATACACAACAAAATCATACAAGAACCATATTATATACTCCTGTACTTACTTATTCTAAAAACATTTTAACTAGGGTATGTTTGACATTCTATAATACCTTATATAGGAAAAAGAGATTTACACATATTGGGACAATTTTTATACAGTTTTCTTGGTTTCCTTGTCCGCTCACTATTTGCAATTTCCAAACCCATGGAGCGACTGCCGCTCGAAGCCCGTACCTTTCTGAGTTGTGCTGTGTGCAAGAATAATGCAGGATAGTATACACAGCTTACCTGTACCAGGAGCGAACTAGGAGGTACTCACCTGATCTCACCCATGACCTATTTTGAGGCGTAAAGTGAGGCCAAGCAGAGACCAGTCTAACCTTTGCTGATGAGAGACATCATGGCCTGCCCTGTCCCCTCTCACGACTCCTAGTTTAACACTGTTAGTAGTTCGGTCAGTCCCTATAAGGCAGTCGACTATAGAGAGGGCTCAGGCCGCCAGACCCAATCCGGCTGGGATGGGGCAACCACCCGCCACTACCTTTCCTACCTTTTGTTGTAGCTTGCCTTCTACCTCCGAGAGGACAGGACACCTGTGGTGATTGTCAGTATGATTATACCATCCCAGACTGATAACATGGTGTTTACCTCACCGTGATTTACCAATTCTGCATTTAGTAGGCTTACCGTATTGTTAAGGAATTCTTCAACCGGAAATCGCTCCATTCGCTCAAAGTGCAAATCAGAACCAAACATTCTGATTACCTCATGTGAGGATCCTACCATTATCCAGCATAAAATCTCTTTGGTCTATAAACATATCTGCAATAAAAAACTTAAAAAAATTTGTATTAATTTCAGAGATTAGAAAATTCTTATTCAACAATATAATTGCAACTTTCTACTAGTTATTTTGAATATTTTTCTATTACTGGACAATAAATGACGGACTACAAGAAATATTCTCACACAGTAAAGAACAAAGACTGCTCTGATAGAAGGAATTTAAGGAGGTGTGGAGGAGTGGTTCACTCCCTTCCATGTTTTCAAACTCTTCGGCCTTGACATGCCCACAAGATATCCACAATTCTGATAAAGGACCTAACTACTTTCTTCTTTCTTGTCTTCCCATTTCCCCCCTCTTTTTTTTTTTTTTTTTTCTTTTCGACTTTGTGTTACTTTCTAAACTATACTTTCTGTTGCTTTTCTCATCAAACTTGCTAATTTCCATCTCTAACATCTCACATTGTATTTCAAGGGGACACTCAATTGAGTCAATCTATATTCCTGCTTATCGACATACCTTATACATTCTAGATCCATTAACTTAACAATACCTTTATCACATTGTAGTTAGATTTTCCTGTCTAGTACCACCTCCCAACAGCGTCAATATATATATTATTTCCCCTTGGGCGCTCAGTATATTAATCTTCCCTCTAGATAGCTTAATTTTTTTTAAAACACACAACAACCATAAATAAGGGAAAGTTTCACCTGCCATAACTACATCTCTAACTAAATTATTCCTGTGCTGCAGGTGGCTATTGACAACATTCACTCATATAAATCAATAAAAATCTGATTACTATTATTGTATTCAATATTGGGCATTATTATTAGCATCCAACTACCATAAATATGGAAAATCCGTCTTTGCCTTTCAGAATCCCTGGAAAGATGGATAAGACTCCAGTGTTCATGTCAGGCATCCTGCAAATTTCACCCTTCATTCCCCCCCTCGCTGGCTCTCTCCCTCCCCTCCTTCTAAAACAAGCAAATTCTTTTCACAGGATTACGTACAGCTGTTTAGATAAGAAATTCTGAGTCTCATACGATAGAAAAAGAAACTCTTCTTTTTCAAACAGAGCTCATAAATTTGATTAACTGTTTCACACTTGTAGATATATACAACTAACAATTCTAGCCATTATCTGAGATCCCGTGGCTTAATACCTAACTTTTCATTTATTCTTTATCACTTCAAAAACTTTCTATGACAGGAAAAATAGTAAAATATATTGATAGACAGACCGTGAATAGAGTGTAGTGACAGTCGGCATGACTTCAATGAAACAGAATAATCTCCATAAGATTATATACACCTCACCCTAATTTACCCTAACCACTCTGGAGCTAGGAACACACCCACACATCCGGGGACCTTGTATCGCCGCCATTATAGGGTGGTGACTGGGATGGCGTACTCAATAACAATGGCGTGGCGGCCATTTTACACTGTATAAAATTATTGTTAGGAAGCAGCTTATAACCAAACACAGGCTCTGCATCATCTGTTCCCCCCTCTCCATCAACTTCTCTCCATTCCTCACTTTTCAAACTATTTGCAATTCGTAGATAAACTTGTGCCTGATCTAGCAGCCCTTGGTCTTTTAGCTTTTTTTTTTTTTTTTTCTGGATAAGATCATTTTATATAGACGGCTGCAAACTCTTTGACAAAGCAATCCTGCGTGCTTGTATAACTTTTTCACATTCTTAACAGCCTGCTTGCCTTCCCGTGATTCCATCAATATTTTTGCCTCTTCTACATCCTCATCTAACTTGTGGGGGACGGTCTTATTCTGCATAAATAGACGCAACATGACTCAATACTACGTCCCAACTGCAGCTCAGAACGCTAGCAACAGTAAACAACACTGGGTCCCCACCGTCTGGAGTCTCGGATTCCACGTACGGTGATACCTTTACCTAAGGAACACAGAGCCCAAGCGACCACGTGTTCTAGTTTGCTCTTTCCCAAGGGGCGGAACCCAAGTTCCACGTACCTTTCCCTGCGGCTTGAGGAGCTCCAACTCAACTCAACCCAGATCAACTTCAATGAGTATACAGTACTTAGTACTACGTACTCCCAGCTCTACCGAGTGTGCCGCTCAACTGCCGCACACCCTCCCCTTAAAGCACGGAGCCCCAACTCCACGTGCTCGAGTGAATACCGGGCTTGTCGCCTCTGTATTCAGTCTAGTGATACGGAGCTCCAACTCAACATACCACTGCACACAGAATCCAAATTCCACGTGCAGACAAATACAAAGCCTATTGTCTCTAAACTTGTCTTTGATGCCTAAGCACAGAGCCACAACTCCATGTGCTTCCCAACGCTGGGTCTATGGACACCGCGTTCTGCCAACTAACTCACAAGTGTAGAGCTCCAACTCCATACACTGTATTATCACCCGGCACAGAGCTCCAACTCAATGTACCTCCGAACACAGAATCTGCTGATTCCGTGTCCCGTTCTTTCTACGAAGCATAGAGCCAATTGGCTCCACGCTCCGTCTCCGATCCAAGAAGTGAGGAGCCACAACTCAACAACACTTCTGAGGTGCGGAGCCCCTACTCAACAACACCCCTGAGTCATAAAAGCCAGCCGGCTCTTATGCTCCCCTAACACTGAGACCCAGTGCTTACAGATTACTTTGCTACGGTACTTCAGTTCAGAAGAAATTCTCCTTCACTATTACATCACAGAGGTTGCGTCTCCTTTCACTTTCATTACACCGTCCTCCAGCACACGTGCCTATCAAGTTTCACTATACATTCCAATGCACAATAACAGTCACGGAAGGGTTAACAGCTACAGAATATTAATGACCAGTGGAGGAGACGTGGTGAAAACACAGACACGCGCAGAAGGCTGCGTGACTCAAATGCTGCTGGTTCAGACGTGATGCTGGGTCAAACACGGTCTCACCACACGACCGCTTGCCCCCCGTACCCACTAGACACCCGCAGAACAATCTATAACGACTGAGACACGAGGAAGGGTCAGCACATATGAATGTGTCTTTCCACTTACCTCGTGCTCTGGAGGGTGATCAATCCTCGTCAGTCGTCACAGATCGTCCACAGATATCCACGCGTAGGTCCGGAGAGCCGTGGACCACAGATCACGCCCCACGTTGGGCGCCAAAAATGCCGTGGTCACTTTAGTACGGCATTCGCGTCTTGCTCATTCACCAGTCATTCCAAATTAGACTATGAACATATGGTACCACTATAAGAATAAATCAGACTGAGATCTGTTTCAAACTTATATTATGTTCATCAAGTAACTACAATGGCAACATCACAGCAACAACCCCTACATTTCCGGATACACTACATTTTATAATTCATGGAATGGGTGTACATAATCAGAGAGCAAGGTGGGATTATGTGAAAAGTCAGGTGGGTTTAAGCTAATGTCTATGAGTATATTGGCTAGTTTAATGAGTCCTTTGTCTTCTTTCTTGTATTCACGCCTCCTGGCCGGGTGTCATCCTCAAGCTGGTAGCTGGTAACATGCAAGGTCATTCCACATTCCATCCTTGATACTTCTTTCAATACAGGCCTCATCCTGGCACCTTATCTGTCTGTTTCCCATTCATCCCACGTCCTTTGTCCAGATGGATCTACACAGCTTCTGCAAAACTCAACTTAAACCATAAAATAGTCAAGAACAGCAAGGGGGTTGGGGATACAGAGTAGAAAGCGAGAAATGAAACTCAGAGAGATAAACAAGCAGAGATATATAAAATATATGGAAGAAAATAGACAAGATGGAGGCAGAAAGGAAACCAGTATAGTCAGGAAAGCAGTTGAAGGAAATACTGACAAAAAGAGGGGAAAAACATATAGAGAAACTATGAAAGGGAGAGAGAGAAGAGAACAACTCTTATCTGTTAATATACATATTAATTGATATAGAAAAACTAATATTTTATCCAGAATATTAGTACTTTGGTTATATTTGTGATATTAACATATAATATGATCTCTAATAGCTACATATTGATAAGGAAATATAATAATTTCCCCCACAGTTCCACAGCAAGCAGTAGTATAGGCTTCCTCGTGTACGTGTTTTCTAGTGAGTCCAGTGGATATGGAATCCAACTAAACCGGAGTTGCACTTCTTAGTGTGACGGGTTACACCTGAGTTTGCTGCACTGAGGGCACTATAAAGGAATTGTTGTCGGATTCTCGACTCCGGGCTCTCATCTGGCAGTGCTTCAGGTGTCCAGGGAGCTAAACTCCCTTTTTGTGGTGCTGGTTTCTCTGCAGACTGCGTTATGGCTCCTGCAGCTCGGACCCAGTGACCGGACTTGGTAGGGTGAATCAAAGATGACTCCTCTGCCCCTATTCTGTGTTTGTCTCCTGCTCCTATGACCCCTGTTGCAAGGGTCTCCCACTTTCCGGGTGTGCTGGTATGGACCTAGCGTGGCACCAGTACCAGGTCAGCTCTCCTAGCTGTTTACAGTTCTAAAGCGACTGCACACTCCGCAGTTTCTCCCTCCCAGACCCGTATTTATAAGGGGAACTGGCTTAAGGCAACCAGTGGAGCTCCCCCTACAGGCCTGGGGTGAAAGGTGTGTTGTAGTGTTAGTAAGTGGAGGCTGCTTGCTGTGTACTTTTCCATTTGTGTCCTAAGAGTTCCTGTGGTGCCCCAACCAGGGTGCCACACACGCACAAAATAACATAAAACACAAGTGTTCACATCACACAAACAAATGCAACATGATGAGAAATAATGGAAAACAAAAAGCATGTAAAAGTAAAAAAGCCAAAAAAACTCACTAACTAACTAAAGAATGTGCACACACAAAAAGCCAACCCAAATCCTCATGGTGCAGCCACCCTGGTGACTCCATCCTCCTCATCATGTTGCTGCCTCACAACACCAGCCACCTTACACCTGCTGGTGCTGCCAGGCAACTGCCCCAGGGCAATTAAAGTAGGAGCAGTATGCGTCTCTGCTGTTCCTGGCATCCTGCTGAGTCCGACCCTGGCTCAGCGTCTGGAGTGGCGCCACACCATGGTCGGTAGCACGCCAATCCCCGGGACGGACCTCCCCTGTTGTGGGGTCCACTGAATCCACATAACTTGCCGGCGTGTATGATGACTGATCCCTACAACGCAGGATGTTATGCAGCATACAGCAGGCCAGCACTACTACATCAATAGATTCCAGTTTCATATGCAGACGTGTATGAAAAACCCGTAATGTATTGGCCATGATCCCATGAACGCATTTTCAACCACACGGCAGGCCCAGGATAGCTGGTAATTGATAATGCGCTGCTCAGAAGTAAGCGTCCTCTGGGAATATGGCCGTAGTAGGTGTGTCTGAAGTGGGAAGGCTTCATCCCCCACAAACGCAAAGTTGAGATGATGGGTTGTCTTATCATTTGAGGGCAGGTTCAGCCCACCTGTCCTTAGGTCTTGGGCCAAGGAGCAGTGTGCGAACACACCCCCATCTGAGATACGCCCGTTCATTCCAACGTCCACGTAGAGGAACTCATAGTTCGCATCCACCAGGGCCATGAGGGCCACACTACAATATCCTTTGCAATTGTAATACAAAGACCCAGAGTTTGGGGGTTTGGTGATCCTCACGTGCTTACCATCCAATGCACCAGAGTAAAGTGACTGTTACTTGTGTTGAAGAACTGTACTGAGAACCACTGTAAGGGTATGTGCCCACATAGTGGTTTAGTGACGTTCAGTTCGTCAGTAAACCGGTGGAAAATTCAAGGAGCCTAGACTCCTGAGCTCAGAATTCTCCAGCGGTTTTTCCAGCGGTTTCTCAGCGGTTTCCCGGCGTTTTTTTCAGCGTGTGCACAGCGTTTTTCAGTCGGTTTTTCCAGCGGTTTTTCCGGCGGTTTTCTATGGAGGATTTTGTCCATGGAAACGCTCAAAAACCGCTGAGAAGAATTGACATGTTGTATGCTGCTAAACCACTAGGAAACCGCTCAACCTCTGGCAGATCCGCTCACATAAACCCACTGTGTGCACAGCGTTTTCTAAATTACATAGGGTTACTTGTAAGTCCTAAAGCTGCTTACGATTTACATAAATTTAAATAAAACCTATGCTAAACCGCCAGCGGTTTTCGCTGCTAAACCGACGTTAAACCACTATGTGGGCACATACCCTAAACTGTTTGGAAGAGCTGTCAAGTAAACCCGGTGAACCCTGCCTGTGTGTCCGTGTTTGATTCCAGGTACCCTGAACTGCTTAAAATTACCTTTTATCCTGTCAGGAGCAGCCCGACCCGCGGTGGGCTCATCCATCTGGCTGCAGCCCATCCATCCTCCTGGCAGAGAAGCGCTGCAGCGGTGGTCCCATCATTGACCACAACCCGTGGGTGGCGTCACGACAAACATGTATCCCTTGTAAATATTCCCTTTTACTTGTGAGAACCCGGGACACAGTCCGGACCAGGACCTCCGTGACATCCCCCAGCAGCAACCCGGTCCGGTACCGAGTACCCCGTCCCAGTGGGTTCCACACACGCATCGTAATTACACTCCGTGTCCTGTAGCACACATAATGTTCTGGGAGAACCTTGCCAGGACAATGTGTACTACAGCACTATGTTTATCCAAAAATATGTATGTATCTCATGACTGTGTGTTTTAATGTAGTTTGTAAGCCCATATGTGGCATTTGTAATGACAGACCTTGCCATATTTCCCTGCAGTGGGCCAAAAAACATAGCAACAGGCATGTCCTGCATGCCCCATGTATAGAGACATGTTAAGGCCAATAATGATTCTGCATAGCCTTGCTGACTCCCAGAACACATGTAATTAGTATTGCTGGACATGGGGTGGCCACACAGGGTAGGATGTCACCTGTGATGGCGATGTATTTGTTTGCATGACACAATTATATGTTTGTTTTTCAGATGGCCGAGTATCACAATTTTGTCACACAGCTCCTCACCATGTACCAGGGACACGAATGCCTGTGGTGGGTGTCGCTGCCTGAATATCATGACCAGGCAGCGAGGGCTGTGGCCTACAGGCTGCTGGTGGAGCTGGCAAACCGGCTCCAACCCACTAAGAACTGGACAGAGGCCATGGTTGCGGAGAAGATGAAACGCCTGCGCACCGTGTTCACCAAGACCCATAAAAACTGGCTGGACGCCCAGGCCAGGGCTGGAGCTGAGGATGTTTGTAGGCCATGTCTGTGGTACTATGACCTCCTCACCTTCACCCTGGGCCAGGAGGGGCCTCGGGGAACACGGTGCAGCAGGCTCCGCCCGCAACCAGCTGTGGGCGCAGCCCAAGACCCTGCCCCGTCGCAGGAGGTGGGTAATTGTGTTTGTGTAATCTATCTATCCAGCTTGTTTTTTTCCACTGATGTTGGGTTTGCAGCACATGTGGTAGTCACCATTGTGCTTTTCCTTCACAAATCTTGTCCACTGTTATTTTCTATATGTTTTGTGGTCTCTGTTATCACAGATTGTGTTGTGTTATTTTTTGGCACTTTACATATCAATGTGGAGACTCAGGTGAGTATACTGCAGTGGTCTACTTCTTTGGTATTTTGGTTTCCAAACTCTGCTCCTGTGGCTTTTGGTGTTAGCCTTGGTGAGATTGGCTCTATGTTGTCTTGGGTTTTTGGTTGTGGTATTAGCTTAAATTACATAGCAACATGTGGCTGATGTTTTTTTTCTTTTTGTTTATTTTTCAGGCCCCTCGAGAGCCTGGCTCCAGTAATAAGGAGCCAGCAGCTGGCGAGGCTCTCCCATCAACATCTGCAGGAGAGCCAGTGCCCGAGCCCAGTGGTGGGGGCCGGGCCCAGGGCCCAGCTCTGGAATCCAACGAAGACCACCTGCCCCTCCAAACACGGAATGGGTACCTGGGCAAGACGGGTCCTCCTAGATCGAGAGAGGACCCCCGGCTCTGAGATCGGGTCCATCGCCAGCGAGATGCTGGCCCGCATGGACCAGAGCAGCATGACATCGCCGAGAGGGCCATCTTTTGTGTCCTGGAGGCGGGCGTTGATGTGTCCCTGCGATGGGGGGCCTCGTGGACATTCCCCAAAGCAGTGGCGTATCCTGGGGGGGTGCAGCCGGATCCTTTGCCCCGGGCGCAACTCACAGGGGGCGCCAGCGCCATCATCAGGCGTCCGGTGGTAAACTCTTCCGCTCCGCCCTGCCCCTGCAAATTGTGCACGGCCGGCGCTGCGCGTGCACAATTGAACCCCTGCCATGCTGGTCCGCCCCCTGGCAGCAGTCCCCCCCCCCCCGGCCCCGTGTCACGTCGCGCTGCGGCTGACATCACCCGGCGCGCCGCACGCAGTGAGCGCGCGTGTACAGTCGGAGTCAGAAAGAAGAGAAGAAGAGGAGCTGCTCTGAATCCTGCCTGCCTCCTCCTGACTGTGTCGTCCAGCGTCCTGCCTGGATTTTCGTGACTCGTGTAATTAAATTGTTTAATTAAAGGCATGGGGGGGAGTTGGGGGTGGGTGTCTGTCCTGGGCTGGGAGAGAGAGTTATGAGGTGTATATAGGTATACATCAGGCGGGCACACACTATGAGGTATATTATATACCTTATAGTGTGTGCCTGCCTGATGTATACATATATACACCTCATAGTGTGTGCCTGCCTGATGATGTATACATATATATACACGGTATATATATGTATACATCAGGCAGGTACACACTATGAGGTGTATATATGTATACATCAGGCAGGCACACTCACTGTCACATCGCCATTGGACTCGGTGGCTGGTGTTGCTGCCCCAGCCGCTGGGAGGCGCCGGATTCCTCCGGCTGATGGTGCTGGTAATAGCATGGCCTTGTCCTCATATGGACCTGCTCCTTCGACGTCTGCCTCTGTCGCTGGGCGCCGCCATGTTTCTCCTTGGGGTGATGTTAGTGGCAGAGGAGCGTGGCCTGCAGAGGCGTCTGATAGGCGCAGCCTTCGTTCTTCTGTCAGAAGTAGGGTGGTTGGTGCCAGTCGTGCATCACCATCTGGCCTGGTTCTAGGGGGCGGTCCTGATGAGATCATCAGGCTGTGAGATCCAGCCTATGGGAGGTAACCACACCCCTCAAATACATTGGAGCTTGTTTTGCAGGCCGCCAGATATAGTTTTGGTTCCCCAGTGATATAGTGTGTGTTTAGTTTTGTCTCTGACCTTTGCCTGGATTTCTGACTCTGCTACAGCCTGTCGATTTTGTACATCAGCTGCCCTCTTGGTTTTTGACTTTGACCTTTTCCTGGATTTTCGACTCTGCTACAGTCTGACGATTTTGTGCCTTCGCTGCCCTCTCTGTTTTGACTCGGACTCCTGACTACGTTTTTCAGGTCCTGATTTTTCCCTTCCTGCCAACCTTCCTGCTCTGCTGCTCATAATAGGCAGCTAACCCCTGGGCTTTGCTGTAATTCCAGATCCCTGTATAGGGGCTAAGGGTTTCGGGCTTTCTCGGGGTGCTGCCTTACCAGCAGCTCAGCCTCGCAGCGGATGGTCGTCACATTATATCTGGCCATACCATTTATATATATATCTATAATATACCTGAAGGCCACTTCTGGAAAACCCGAAGGTTAATTCCGTGATGGCTTCCGGACCATGGTAGTGACGTCACCAGTGCGAGGTAGCCGGGCGGCGCCCGGCTACAGGGACTAGCGGAGGAACGTTCCGCTCTCGGACGTTCCGGCGGTACTCCCGGCGCCGCCCGCAGACAACCGGCATCAGCCAGTTGTCTCCCGCCCGCCACACATGCGGCTCCCCCGCTCCTGCGGCCCCCCCGCAGGTCCTCCTGTGGGCCCCCCGCGGCTGCTCCTGCCCCCCTGCGGCTCCTATGGGCCCCCCGCAGGTCGTCCTGCCCCCCCCGCGGTCCTGCAGCCCCCCGCGGCTACTCCTGCCCCCCCGTAGGTCGTCCTGCCCCCCCGCGGCTCCTGCGGCCCCCCCGCTTGCTTCTACTAAAAATAAAAAAAGCCTCATAGAGGATACTCACCCGTCCGCCGGCGCGCTCCATCTACCTCCTCTAGCTCCATGGCTTGATGACCTGTGGTTGCCTGGGAAACCGATCAGCTGATCGGTTTCCCAGGCAACCACAGGTCCTGCAAGCCGCCACAACGGGTGAGTATCCTCCCATCCATCCTGCCCCTCCCCCTGCCACCACCATCCTGCCCCTACCCCCCACCGGCTCCAACCTGCCCCCCCCTCCGCTCCATAGCACACCCCCCGCCGACTCCATCCTGCCCCCACCTCCGCTCCATCCTGCCCCTCCTCCCCTTCATCCTGCCCGCCCCCCCGCCCGCTGCATCTTGCCCCCCCGGCTCCATTCTGCCCCCCGCCGGCTCCATCCTGCCCCCCCCCACCCCCTCCATCCTGCCCCCCCACAACAGTTCCATCCTGCCTCCCTCACAACAGTTCCATCCTGCCCCCCTGGCTCCATCCTACCCCCCGCCCCCGCCGACTCCATCCTGCCCCCCCCGCCCGCTCCATCCTATCCATCCTACCCCCCCGCTGAGTCCATCCTACCCCCCCACCAGCTCCATCCTGTCCCCCACCAGCTCCATCCTGCACCCCCCGCCCGCTCCATCCTATCCCCCCACCGCCTCCATCCTGCCCCCCACACACCAGCTCCATCCTGCCCCCCTCCCCCACTGACTCCATCCTGCCCCCCCCCCCGCCGCCTCCATCCTGCCCGCTCCATCCTGTGCCCCCCCCCTCGGCTCCATCCTGCCCCCCCACCCTCGCCTCCATCCTGCCCCCCCCGGCACCATCCTGCCCCCCGCTTGCTCCATCCTGCCCCTCCGCCCGCTCCATCCTGCCCCCCCAACACCAGCTCCATCCTGCCCCCCCAACACCAGCTCCATCCTGCCCCCCAACACCAGCTCCATCCTGCCCCCCCGACCGATCCATCATGCCCCCCCCCGCCCGCTCCATCCTGCCCCCCCGCCGGCTCAATCCTGCCCTCCCGCTGCTCCATCCTGCCCCCCCCGCCGGCTCCATCCTTCCCCCCCACCGGCTCCATCCTCCCCCCCCGCCGGCTCCATCCTGCCCCCCCCACACCGGCTCCATCCTGCCCCCCCCACACCAGCTCCATCCTGCCCCCCCCACACCAGCTCCATCCTGCCCCCCCGCCGGCTCCATCCTGTCGCCCCCACGCCACCTCCATCCTGCCCCCCCGCCCGCTCCGTCCTACCCCCCGCCCGCTCCATCCTGCCCCCCCACACACCAGCACCATCCTGCCCCCCCACCGGCTCCATCCTGCCCCCCGCCGGCTCCATCCTGCCACCCTACGCCCCCTCCATCCTGCCCCCCTCACAACAGTTCCATCCTGCCCCCCCCCGGCTCCATCCTACCCCCCGCCGACTCCATCCTGCCCCTCCCGCCCGCTCCATCCTATCCATCTATCCATCCTACCCACCCGCTGACTCCATCCTACCCCCCCACACCAGCTCCATCCTGCCCCCCCGCCAGCTCCATCCTGCACCCCCCGCCCGCTCCATCCTATCCCCCCACCGCCTCCATCCTGCCCCCCCCACACCAGCTCCATCCTGCCCCCCTGCCGGCTCCATCCTGCCCCCCACACCAGCTCCATCCTGCCCCCCTCCCCCGCCGACTCCATCCTGCCCCCCCCGCCGGCTCCATCCTGCCCCCCCACCCTCGCCTCCATCCTGCCCCCCCCGCCGGCTGCATCCTGCCCCCCCGGCTCCATCCTGCCCCCCGCCTGCTCAATCCTGCCCCCCCACACCAGTTCCATCCTGCCCCCCTGCCGCCTCCATCCTGCCCCTCGTCCCCGACTCCATCCTGCCCCCCCCCCCCGCCGGCTCCATCCTGCCCCCCCCCGCCGCTCCGTCCTATCCATCCTTCGCCCCCCCACACCAGCTCCATCCTGCCCCCCCCACACCAGCTCCATCCTGCCCCCCCCACACCAGCTCCATCCTGCCCCCCCGCCCGCTCCATCCTGCCCCCCCCGCCCGCTCCATCCTGCCCCCCCGCAGCTCCATGCTGCCCCCCCGCCGGCTCCATCCTGCCCCCCCGCCACTCCATGCTGCCCCTCCCCGCCGGCTCCATCCTGCCCCCCCCGCAGCTCCATCCTGCCCCCCCCACCGGCTCCATCCTTCCCCCCCCGCCGGCTCCATCCTGCCCCCCCCGCCGGCTCCATCCTGCCCCCCCCGCCGCCTCCATCCTGCCCCCCCCCACACCAGCTCCATCCTGCCCCCCCGCCGGCTCCATCCTGTCCCCCCAACGCCGCCTCCATCCTGCCCCCCGCCCGCTCCATCCTACCCCCCGCCTGCTCCATCCTGCCCCCCAAACACACACCAGCTCCATCCTGCCCCCCCCACCGGCTCCATCCTGCCCCCCCACCCTCGCCTCCATCCTGCCACCCCCGCCGGCTGCATCCTGCCCTCCCCGGCTCCATCCTGCCCCCCGCCTGCTCCATCCTGTCCCCCCACACCAGTTCCATCCTGCCCCCCCCGCTGGCTCCATCCTGCCCCCCGTCCCCGACTCCATCCTGCTCCATCCTGCCCCCGCCCGCTCCGTCCTATCCATCCTACCCCCCCTCCGGCGCCATCCTTTCCCCCCCCACACCAGCTCCATCCTGCCCCCCCGCCCGCTCCATCCTGCCCCCCCCCCTTGCCGGCTCCATCCTGCCCCCCCCCCGGCTCCCTTCAGCCCCACCCCCCCCTCGGCGCTCCATCCTGCCCCCCCCCCCGGCTGCATCCTGCCCCCCTGCCGGCTCCATCCTAGCCCCCCCGCCTGCTCCATCCTGCCCCCCACACCAGCTCCATCCTGCCCCCCCCGCCAGCTCCATCCTGCCCCCCCGCCGCCTCCATTCTGCCCCGCTCGCTCCATCCTGCCCCCCGCCACCATCCTGTCATGCTCCCTCCATCCTGCCCCCCTGCCACCATCCTGCCCCGCTCGCTTCATCCTGACCCCCGCCACCATCCTGCCCCGCCGCCTCCATCCTACCCCGCCGCCTCCATCCTGTCCCCCCGCCACCGTCCTGCCCCGCTTGCTCCGTCCTGCCCTGCTCGCTCCACGCCTTCCCCATGCTGCCTGCTCGCACCATCCTGCCCCTCCACCTCCATCCTGCCCCCACCTCCATCCTGCCCCCCCGCCACCGTCCTGCCCCGCTCGCTCCGTCCTGCCCTGCTCGCTCCATCCTGCCCCGCTCGCTCCATGCTGCCCTGCTCGCACCATCCTGTCCCTCCGCCTCCATCCTGCCCCGCCACCTCCATCCTGCTCCTCCGGCTCCATCCTGCTCCTCCGGCTCCATCCTGACCCCCCCGGGTCCATCCTGCCCCCCCCCCCCTGCTCCATCCTGCCCCCCGCCACCATCCTGCCCCACCGCCTCCATCCTACCCCCGCCGCCTCCATCCTGTCCCCCCGCCACCGTCCTGCCCCGCTTGTTCCGTCCTGCCCTGCTCGCTCCATCCTGCCCCTCTCGCTCCATGCTACCCTGCTCGCACCATCCTGCCCCTCCACCTCCATCCTGCCCCGCCGCGAGAGACGACCGCCGTGATGTGTGCAGCCTGGAGGAGCAGAGGTGTGCCGAACGGTCATGTCGCCACTCCAGCCTCCTCTCTCCTCACCCCTCCAGCCGCATCTCTCCTCACCTCTCCTGCCTCACCTCTCCTCACCCCTCCAGCCTCCCGCCACATCATACTCTGCTATCCACAGAGCCGCCTGTATACTCTGCTACCCACAGAGCTGCCTGTATAATCTGCTACCCTTAGAGCCCCCTGTATACTCTGCTACCCACTGACCCACCTTTATACACACAATTCATTTCACCGCGCTCCCGATGCAATTGCATCGGCCCCCTGACCACTGCACTCTGGCCCGACCACTGCACTCTACCCCCACCACTGCACTCTACCCCCACCACTGCACTCTGCCCCTCACCACTAGACTCTGCCCCTGACCACTAGACTCTGCCCCTGACCACTGCACTCTGCCCTAAAGCAGACTATGAGCCACTGAGCCTCCGTATACTCTGCTAACCACTCAGCCGCTGTATAGTCTGCTAACCACTGAGCCCCCGTATACCCTAATAACCATAGGCTAGAATACCCGATTCTTTAGAATCGGGCCGCCATCTAGTATATATATATATGTATACTAGATTTATATATATAGACGATATACATATATATATATAAAAGCATTCCCTTACCTTTTTTTTTTTCTCTCTCCTTTTCCCAATGGTTTTCCCTGTTTTTTTTTTCTTTACTCTGAGCTGTGTCTGCTGTGATTGCTTCCCTCAAAGCACCTGTGTCCTGCTTCTCAGTCCTGTGGAGGATCATGGCAACACAAAACCCACAGTCATACTCACCACTAAATAATTAAACACTGACACTTGTTCGTTGGATCAAAATTGGCCGTGTGGCTTTATTAAGGTATAAATTTCTTTTATTAAAATATTCATAATAAATATTATCTTAAAACTCTGTTTCAAAACCATCCATAAATACCATGTAAAAAACCATAAACCTTTAATACCAACAAATGGGCCAAAATCCGCCCAAATGCAATTGGGCGATTTTACCCCTCTAATAAAACCACACGACAAGGAGAACATAAAGAAAAACGGAAAATACAAACATAAGTACAAAACAATCATGAGATACTGTTAATTCATACCTCACTTTTTTTTTTTTTTTTTTATATATATATTTTTCTTTATTAGGAAAGCATCAAATACCCGAACTATAACCCAAAAGTATACAGGAAGGAAAAAACAACAGAAAAAAGAGGGAGGGAGGGTGGGAGTTTGAAGTCCTGTCAGATTCTGATGACCTGACAGGACGACCTCAGTATATATACCCCCCTCTCATTGGCCCCAACCCAGGTGACCAATCAGGGAATGTCACCAGGTAAACCCTTGGCAGTTGCCAAGGTCATACAGCAACTGCCAAGGTATCTGTACTCCTGATAGGGTCAGATGTAATCTATCCCTGATTGGTCTGCACTTTAGCCACTGACAGTTCCCTGAAAGTTTTCTGTCAGGGTTTGTGTGGCCATGTTGCTCCACGCAAAAGCTTATGGAGCAATCCATGGCAACACAAAACCCACAGTCATACTCACCACTAAATAATTAAACACTGACACTTGTTTCGTTGGATCAAAATTGGCCGTGTGGCTTTATTAAGGTATAAATTTCTTTTATTAAAATATTCATAATAAATATTATCTTAAAACTCTGTTTCAAAACCATCCATAAATACCATGTAAAAAACCATAAACCTTTAATACCAACAAATGGGCCAAAATCCGCCCAAATGCAATTGGGCGATTTTACCCAAAAGGGGGAATGCATTAGCATGACCCCCCCCAACGAAGCCACAGCCAATTCTCAACCAACGACTGCAGACCAAGATTGAATATATCAAGGCCAACCTCACTCAAATGAACTCCATCCGTCCTATAAAGACCCCGTAGAAAACCTTCAAGATCCACATGCCTATAAGACAGATCTCCCTCTGATTGAAAAAATTTCGCCAACAACTTATTCACCCTTTTTCTGATACACTCGTGAAAATGCAAATGAACAGATGTCCAAATTAGGCGGGGAACAATCTCGGAAAAAAGGAGAGATACACCTGGAAACAAATCCTTTATCAGCCGAAAATCCCGGCGAAAATTAGCCAAAAAATCCAGAGTAGAAATTCTTCCGAGATCATTCCCGCCAACATGGACAACTATAGCATCAGGAAAAGGGAAAGAAGCCGAAAGGCGTGCCAAGCATTCACACAGGTCATGCAACCGCATACCTCTAACTCCATACCAGAAAATGCGAACCCGGTCAGGGGCGAAGGACAGATTAGTCGAATACGGTCGAATCCTGGCTCTCTGTTCAGCCCAATAGACGAAGGAATGGCCGATTATCCATATAATAAAAGGACCTAAAGACAAAAATGACGTTAAAAATCAGGTAAAAGATCCGGCCGAACATACAAACGTGACCTTTCAGACTTCCATCGACACAGTTTTTGAATCTGTTTTCCACTCAAACCTAGTCTAGCTGCCTCTGTTGCAGCTCCGATCCTGAAGGAATGAGAAGAAATGCGGAGATGTTCCAAATTCAAACGAATTAAACACTTACGTAAGATAGACTTGAATTGAAATATGGTCACTGGATCCCCATTCGAATGAATGAACAAGGAGCCAGGGAGCAAGGGGCGAAACATTAGCCATTGCTTAAAGTTAGCACAAGGGCAAAGAACAGACCCGGGGATAGCACGTACTCTAATACGCAACCCCGTACCAAGTTGATCCGTTTTCGACGAACGAATAAGAATAACCAATGACTGGTTACATAATCTAACATCGTCCACCATGAGGCCAGAGGAACGTGACTTGCTGTAAGAAATAAGCTCACTAACGCGAAAAGCCCCAAAAAATGCAAAGACAAAACAGGTTCTAAAAAGGAAAACCTCAAATTTATTAAGGCAAACCTCATCCAAGATAAACCACAGTTTGCTTAGGAAATCCAAAGAAATCGGTCTCCTGTCATCAGGGCGAAATTACACCTTTTTTAAGCCCTTTAAAAACTGACGAACTGGGAATAAACTTACCAGAGAAGTTCCTCCATACAGCTTCATAAAAAAAGAGATACCCGACAATTTCTTGAACAGAGAGGAGTAAGTAAAACCCAGAGTAACACATAGTTTACAGAAAGATAAAACGAGTTGAACATCAGCATGGACGTAATTGCTTCGCCGTTCGTCGCAAAACATCAGCCACTCCCGCCATGCGGCCGAATAAGAGGCCCATGTTGACCGAGCAAGGGAGTTCTGAATAAAGAGTTCAATCAATCCGATAGGCTCTCCCACAGGTAAGCCGGAAAAGGTGTCCCTTCTGGTTCGGCCAAAGGAAGCACCCTGTGAAAATCCACCCACCGCTGCTGTGAAAGAAAAAATGCGGCTCCATTAGCAGAAGGCTCAGAGAGCACTGCTTGTAACCCAATATTATGACGTAAGGACAAAAAAAACAATCTGGCGTAGTAGTTTAGCAATCAAAGGAAATTTAGACGTAAGTGCGTTCAAGGCAAAAACCGTACCTGATGACATCACCGAAAAGGACAAGCGTTTACCCGTCAATTGCTCTCCCCAAATGGTCAAAATAGACAAAATAGCAAAAACTTCCCTAAACATCAGCAAGGAAAAGATGTCTGAATTAACATTGAAAAACGGCGGTGAGGAAAAACTCCACTGGTGGACAAATACTAAGCCGATTCCCGCAAAAGATGGAAAAGAAAATTGCAAATCTAAAACGTTCACATCAACGAAAGGGTACGGAAAACAACAAATCCCGTTAAAATCCGATAGAAAGCGATTCCAAACCAAAAGATCGTCCCTAATCGGTGCAGTAAGCCGGATGTGACTACGGGAGAGGAAAAACCTTTCGTGGCATCGTACAGGCGACGCAAGAATGGTCTACCCATGGGTAAAATCCTCAAATCAAAATTCAAGCTGCCCAACAAAGATTGCAAATCACGGAGAGTAGATTTTTCTTTTGACAATACGCGGGCAATTAAAACCCGAAGTTTTACAATCTTTTCTTGGGACAGACTGAACTCACAGCGAACCGTGTCGATTGTAATACCTAAGTATTCCAAACGATTGCAGGGAAAAACCGTTTTTTTCGTCCGCTAAGGGGACCCCAAAATGATGCATAATATTAATGAACCTGAAAAGGAGATCTCTGCAAGCATTCGACGAGCAATCGCCAACGAATAAAAAATCATCGAGGTAGTGTACCACACCTCCCGACTCTGAATCTACCGAAACTACCCACTCCAAAAATGTAGCAAAACTCTCAAAGTAAAAGCAGGACAAAGAAAACCCCATGGGCAAACACATATCGAAATAAAATTGATGATTAAATTAAAAACCCAGGGAATTAAAACCAGATGGATGAACAGCAAGGAACGCCCCCGGGCCGCAACGGCGGAGCAACTCAATTGTCGCTTCAAAAGAACCGTAATTAACCGACGTAGCTGATTGGTCAACTTCGTCATTCAGCGACGCGCCTTTCGGAAAAGAAAGATGGTGAATAATCCGAAAAGAATCGGCCTCCTTTTTAGGAACAACCCCTAAAGGGGAAATCCTAAAATGGGAAAAAGGTGAAAAGGAAAAAGGGTCGGCAATACGGCCCAACTCCAATTCCTTAATTAAATGTCGGGATACTACCTCAGGGTGAAAAGCAACAGATGCTAAATTATTGACTATTTTGCAACCCGGGCCAGAAACCTGCGGAACAAAAAATCCATCCCGAAAGCCTTCAATGATTAGATTGGCCTTCACCCTGTCTGGGTACCTGTCTAACCACGGGAGCATGTTTTCCAGAATCACTGGAGTCGTTGTTTTTGTAAACCTGCTCCCGGGAAGGGGGCTGACCAGACAGGGGCTGGCGTCTAAAGCATTTAAACGCGGGATGTGACCCTCCACAAAAGGAACACTCATGTCGAAAACGACAGGAGCCTTGCCACTTACAAGATGACTCGTTGAAAGCGAAGCAGACTCCCTTCTTTGAGGTCTGGTTCTGAGATTGCACACGAGGCTGTGCGGAGCGCTGCGGTAGCATTAAATTAAGCCATAGGCCCACATCCTTTACACCCCACCGGATAGACGGGTGAACCGACATTTTCTGCCTGAAAGCTTCATCGTAGTGAAGCCAAGCTAAACCACCAAAATTTTTGTATGCTTCCATTATAATGTCCAGATGCTGGAAAAGGCCACTACAAAGATGCGGTGATCTCTCTCCCAGCACTGAAGAATAGATGGAGAAAGCCTGAACCCAACTATGAAAGGACCTATTCGGCCGCCGGCGCTCCCCATCACCCTCCGGCTTCTCGTCCTTTTTGTCCTGCCTAGGAACGGGCTCTCTAGAAACAGGTAGCAATGAAAAAATATCAATGTACTCCTGCTTCCAGATCGGCTCCTTAACAGCAGGAAGCAAGTGAAAACCCAGAGGAGAAATCTCACAAACTAAAGCTTCCTTAAACACACTTTCTGGTACTATGGGGTCCCTTTTATGATAGAGATCTACAGATCCCTCTAAAGCCCCTCGTGACAAGACCTCCTCCACTACCCTGTTCACAATCCCAGTCACTAAACCCTTAGATAAGGAAGAGCTAGAAGGCGGAACAGAGTAATGTACAGTCTCACCACGTTCATTATTATCAGCTGGATGTACAGAGCGACGGCAGGATGATGCAGGATCCGGGTGGTAGGATGGATGGTACGCAGTCCCTGTGGCGTCGTCATCAGAAGAGGTCCCCGACGACATCCAGGCCTGAAGAGCTGGTTCCGGTCCAGGTTGATACGCAGGGGCAGCAGGAGTCCGGTAAGTGTTGTTGTCCTTGGTAGAAAAAAGTGCAGCTGCAGAGGGTCCAGAAGGGGGCTGCGCAGGGGAAAGATCCTCAGGAGCTACCTGACCAGCAGCATGGAGGGCTGCAATATGCGCAACCAAATAGTCCGGAGAAACAGCTGCATCAGTGGGAACTCTGACAGCTCTCGCCGGATCCGATGGCAGTTCAAACGTCCCGCCGGACACCTGAGGCCGGAAAGCAGAGCCCGGAAGTGCTCTGGCCGACCGGCGAGATTCCAGCGGAAGCGCCGCCTCTCGCGATACTTGCTGTGTCTTGCGAGGCTTCCTACGGGTGCCAGATGAAGCTGCTGGGACCGAAGTAGAAGTGCGGCGGGAAGGGGCCCTGGAACGGCGAGGCGGAGAAGGAGAATAACGATCCCTCTTCCCTTTCTTCGACCGGAGACTGCGAGTAGCAGCAGCCTCCACGCGAGAGCAGGATCCACAGTCTGGAGACAACAATGAAGGTGGCAGAGCAGGTACAGGCGATGGGAGCACAGCAGGTACACCGACCACCAATCCGGTATGAGGGGGCACAGCAGAAGGTCCCGGCAATTCCAAAGCTGGAGTGGGAGAAGCCAGGCAAGCCCTCAGCCAAGTCTCCCCACCTTCCTGAGAAGCCCTCAACAACAGGTCAGCCACAAGGTCCTCCATAGTTTGAAGTCCTGTCAGATTCTGATGACCTGACAGGACGACCTCAGTATATATACCCCCCTCTCATTGGCCCCAACCCAGGTGACAAATCAGGGAATGTCACCAGGTAAACCCTTGGCAGTTGCCAAGGTCATACAGCAACTGCCAAGGTATCTGTACTCCTGATAGGGTCAGATGTAATCTATCCCTGATTGGTCTGCACTTTAGCCACTGACAGTTCCCTGAAAGTTTTCTGTCAGGGTTTGTGTGGCCATGTTGCTCCACGCAAAAGCTTATGGAGCAATCCATTCCCATCATTTTTTACCAACATGCTGTACAAGCCACAATCTGGAGTCCTCTGCGTGAACACTGGAGATCAGAAGGCCTCGTTCCCTGGATGTCAGCACCTGGGTGGCTCTGGCTCTGCCTGCCCAGGTGCCCAGGTATTGCCTGCGAATGCGGCCAAAGTCTTGTTACCTATTTCTTTGTCTTACCTTAAGAAATCTGTATGTTTGGAGGGTTATGTAGACAGTGGCTCAGAGAGGAATTTCATAGATCTCCAGGTAGCAAGAAATCTAGGTGTACCACTACTAAGGCTTAATGCGCCCATTAGAACCACTGCAGTTAATGGCACTCTTCTCATCCATGGTGGAGTGGAATTTGTCACTGAGGAAGTGTCAATGCTGGTGGGGTCTTTACATGCTGAAAATGTGTCATTTTTTGCTATCGGTAACTTATCATCTACAGTAATCCTGGGCATGCCATGGTTACGCAAACATAACCCAGTCATAGACTGGCACTTGGGTGACATCGTGCGCTGGAGCCCAAAATGTCAGGATAACTGTATCTCGCCATCTGTAAACCAAGTGAAGGTCAAGCTTCCTCCCTTTGTACCATATGCCTTTAGAGATTTTGAGCATGTATTTTCTATTCAGGAATCAGAGAAATTACCCCTTCACAGAGAGTATGGATTGCACCATAGATTTGATACCTGATTCTCGTCTCCCAAAGGGGAGAATATTTCATCTCTCTTGTCCAGAACATCAGGCCATGAAAGATTACATAGCAGACAGTCTGCGAAAGGGGTATATTAGACCGTCCATCTCACCAGTAGTGGCCGGTTTCTTTTTTGAAGGAAAGAAAGATGGCGGACTCAGACTTTGCATTGATTACCGCAAATTAAACGCGATCACTGTGAAAAACCAGTATCCTCTTCCACTCATCCCTGATCTTTTTAATCAGCTGTTGGGAGCCAGGTATTTCACCAAACTGGACCTCAGGGGAGCATATAACCTTGTCCGTATAATAGAAGGCGATGAGTGGAAGACCACGTTTAATACGCCTCTCGGCCATTTTGAGTATCTCGTAATGCCGTTCGGGTTAAGTAACGCACCTGCAGTTTTTCAGAATTTTGTTAACAATATTTTCAGAGATATCAGTGGTGTATATGTGGTCGTTTATTTGGACGACATTTTGTTTTTTTCTCCTGGTCCGACATGTCCATACGGTACTCCAGAGACTCAGAGAGCATTCTTTATTCGCCAAATTAGAGAAATGTGTCTTCATGGAGGAAGAGATACATTTTTTTGGGGTATATTATATCAGCTAAAGGTTTTCGCATGGATCCTTTTAAGATTAAACCCATTAAGGAATGGGTACAGCCCAAGTCTCTAAAGGCACTGCAGCGATTCTTGGGTTTCGCTAACTATTATCGCAAATTTATTAAAGGGTTTTCACAGATAGCCAAACCACTCACTGATTCGACACGTAAAGGGTCGGATGTGGTTAATTGGAAGCCTGAAGCAATTCATGCGTTTTCTACGTTAAAAGAATGTTTTTCCTCTGACCCGATATTGGTGCAGCCTGATTTGGACCACCCCTTTATTGTAGAGGTAGATGCCTCTGAAGTTGGAGTGGGAGCAGTGCTATCACAAGGCACTGCATCCCTCACTCAACTCCGTCTGTGTGCCTTCTTTTCCCAAAAATTTTCATCTACAGAGATGAATTATGATATAGGCAATCGGGAATTGTTGGCAATCAAATGGCCCTTCGAGGAATGGTGCCACTTCCTCGAAGGCGCCAAACATAGGATTACCGTAATTACTGATCACAAAAACCTAACGTATTTGGAGTCAGCGAAAAGACTGAATCCTAGAAAGGCTAGGTGGGCTTTGTTCTTCTGTAGATTTGAGCAAGTTGTTTATTAATCATGCTGTGCGATTGCATGGTGTTCCTAAGAATATTTTTTCTGACAGGGGCACCCAGTTCGTTTCTAAATTTTGGAGGGCATTCTGTAAACGGATTGGAATGGACTATTCCTTTTCTTCTGCTTATCACCCTGGAACCAATGGTCAAACTGAGCGCACTAATCAAGCTCTCGAGCAGTATCTACGTTATTATGTCTCTGAGCATCAATCCAATTGGGTGGAACACCTGCCACTATCAGAATTTGCCATGAATAACCAGTACTAGGAGTCCATCAAGACCACCCCTTTCTACTGTAATCATGGGCTGCACCCGCGCTTTGGTTAATTTTTTTCTAGGCTTTCTGACGTCCCTGGGGTTGAAAGGTCCATAGATCAGTTAAAGACTATCTGGTCTGAAGTGAACAAAAACTTGAAGGGGGCTCAGACTAGGCAGGCGTCTTCCGCTAATAAACGGCGCTCCAAGGGTCCGGACCTGGGAGTTGGGGACAAAGTTTGGCTTTCTACGAAAAATATTAAGCTCAAAGTGCCGTCTGCCAAACTAGGTCCCAGGTTTATTGGTCCGTATGAAATTATTGACGTGATTAACCCTGTAGCCTTTCGTCTGAAGCTTCCTCAATCATTTAAACTGCCCAATGTATTCCATAAGTCCCTTCTGAAATTGTACCGATCTCCTGTTCGTCCTGTCCAGTCCCCTCCTTCTCCGGTCTTGGTCAGGGGTGCCGTAGAATACGAAGTTCAACGGCTCCTTGATTCCCGCTTGGTGAGAGGATCTGTGCAGTATCTGGTACTTTGGAATGGCTATGGTCCGGAGGAGACGTCCTGGGTGCCTGCCAGTAATATCCATGCCAAGGGTTTGATCAAGAAGTTTCATCTTCTTCATCCCAATAATCTGGGTTTTGTGGGTCTGGAGGCCCCTCGTAGAGGGGGGGGGGGTACTGTCACATCGCCATTGGACTCGGTGGCTGGTGTTCCTGCCCCGGCCGCTGGGAGGCGCCGGATTCCTTCAGCTGATGGTGCCGGTAATAGGACGGCCTTGTCCTCATATGGACCTGCACCTTCGACGTCTGCTTCTGTCGCTGGGCACCACCGTGTTTCTCCTTGGAGTGATGTTGGTGGCAGAGGAGCGGGGCCTGCAGAGGCGTCTGATAGGCGCAGCCTTCGTTCTTCTGTCAGAAGTAGGGTGGTTGGTGCCAGTCGTGCATCACCATCTGGCTTGGTTCTACGTTTTTCAGCTCCTGATTTTTTCCTTCCTGGCGACCTTCCTGCTCTGCTACTCATAATAGGCAGCTACCCCCTGGGCTCCGCTGTAATTCCAGATCCCTGTATAGGCGTTGAGGGTCTCGGGGTTTCTCGGGGTGCTGCCTTACCAGAAGCTCAGCCTCGCAGCGGATGGTCGTCACACTCACACTATGAGGTGTATATATGTATACATCAGGCAGGCACACACTATGAGGTATATTATATACCTCATAGTGTGCCTGCCTGATGTATACATATATACACCTCATAGTGTGCCTGCGTGATGTATACATATATACACCTCATAGTGTGTGCCTGCCTGATGATGTATACATACTGTATATATATATATATATATATATATACATCATCAGGCAGGCACACACTATGAGGTGTATATATGTATACACCAGGCAGGCACACACTATGGGGTGTATATACAGTATATATGAGAGACACACTGTATAATAAGGTATTTATATAGATATATAGAGGACTGACTGCACACACAGAGCACTGCTGTATATAGAGCACGCACGGGCTGCACACACAGCACAGCTGTATATAGATGACAGTCATCTATATACAGCTGTGATCTGTGTGTGCAGTCTGTCCTCTATATACAGCTGTGCTCTGTGTATTCTGTGTTTCACTGCTTTGTGTCCCCCCCTTCTCCAGGGCCAGCAGGGCTCAGGAAATAGTCTGTGGTCACCACCTGCAGAACCGCTTCTTTGATGGGGCCGTTACACGGGACGACATCACCAGATTTATCGCCGCGATTGCCCTATTCGGGCGAGGTTCAGGCGACATCGCCTGTTACCACGTGTAACAGGGCGATCGTTCGTTATAATATGTACAAATATAGTCTGCGATTGTTGATTTAGTTTAATAAACCATTGTAATAAACGATAATGTAGCTTTACTTAGTAAGTGAGCGTTTCAATAGAGCTATGCATCAAATAAAAATTGGCGGTGGTGGTGGTGGGGGGCGCCAAAATAAATCATTGCCCCGGGTGCCAAAAAACCTAGTTACACCTCTGATACAAAAAAAAGAAAAGAATCCTCACACCTCTCTCCTCGGTGCTCTGCTCTCCTCAACGTCTGCCTCTCTGCTCCTCTCATCACAGGGGCGCTCAGTGATGTCATTGTGCCCCGCTGTGCTGAGCTGTCAGAGGGCAGACAGTGGTGGTCGGGAGAATTGATTCAAACAATTGGGGCAGCATCCATTGGGGTCCTGTGCTGCCACCAGGTTTGGTGCATGTATCGGAGGCCCCACAGCAGTTACGTGGCCTTGCTGCTGCGCCCTCCATTTAGCAGCAGGAGCCACTGCCTGAGGCAACAAACTCAGATCGCCTCATTATAGGTGGCGCCACTGAATGTATGGATGAGCGATAGCTGGATATTGGTTGTATTAGTCCAAAAAAAATATCCTGGTGTGCTTCTTTTAATAGTGTCTTTTATTCTTTCATAGGCGCTGGCTAAACAAAGGTATCAACAGTATGGATTTTCTGAGTAATAACAAACATTTTCCTTTCTCTTTCTATTCTTTGATTTAAAATCTCAGACACGCAAAGATCTTATGGTGAGGAACTTATTTCTGCTTCCATCCAATACTTGTCTAATTATTAAGAGTTGCATGTGTCTGAGCCTCTGCACTATCAAATATTTGATCTTTGTAACTTTTTCTTTTTACTTTATTAGGATAAAAGAGAGAAGGTAAAAGTGAAGAAAGAAACAGTGAATTCTCCAGCTGTCTATCTCGTTCGTTGTTTTTTGAATTTATAATCACCTTCTTGGGCTCAATGTCTGTTCTGTCGGATTGATTTAACTTAAATTGAACACATTCTTGACCCGTTATTTGTTGTGTATACCTGATGGTATGAAATGTTTATGTGCATCTGATAAATAATATATAATGTCTCACCACATTGGATTTCATAGAGAACATGTAATTTTGGTAGGATGCACAGTCTGAGAAAAGTCATTGGCTGTTTACATCTCTGCTCTAATTTATAGGACAGTATTTGACATTTTAGTTAACCATGGATTTCTTTACTTTGGCAGCTCCTGCCAACCACAGACAGGAAGTGATCCCTGATAGCCTGGGGTCCTGGTGTGATCCCGGAATCTATCAGGCGACCACTGGAGATCCTGCAATTTTATCGCGGGATCTCCAATGCAGGCAGGGAACGTCATGATCCCCGCCGCGGTGGTTTTGGATCCCGCTGTCAATGAATGACTGCGCGATCCAAAGGATTAATAGCACTGATTGGATCGTGAATCCGATCGGTGCTGTAAGCCCAACATCTCAACTGATGAGATCAGCTGAGATGTTGGGAAAATGATGTGAGCTCCGGGTTGGAGCTCACATCAAAGGCGGGCACCTGACCCATGACGTACATATACGTCCTGGGTCGGGAAGGGGTTTAAGCATACATTATATGGGATATAACAGGATCCACAAACATCAGTGGCTCCCCTGGCTGATGGGAAGAGAGGAGTGCAAGGTCTAGCAAGGAAGCCAGTGTCATCCATTTATAGAGAAAGAAAAAAAAAAAAATGACAGCACATCACAGAAAATTATCCAGTATTATAGCTTGCACCTGTGTTTATAATGTATAAAAAGAAAATTTACAGCAGCACACAGCTATACCAATTATATGCATGTATGTATGTTCAGATGAAATTAAAACATCAGTGTTTGAGAAAATGTGTAACCTTGCATTTAAAAAAAAAAATAGATTGGAGAAACATTTTTAAGATTCTGGTGCATGTATTGGCCAATAGATGCACATCACATAGTCCTCATATATTATAATGTACAGCCCATAGTCTCCATCAATGTACTCGCGCTGGAGACTGGAGGGGGGCAGGCAGGCTTGATGCAGTGTTGGCTTGCTTGTAGGAGAGTAGGTGGAAACTACAAGGGGGTGACTTTTTCACCCAAGCTCTAAAACAAGCACCCACCCATGTCGGTCTCCTCCACATGCAGAACAGTGATATCTAGGTAAGTCTGCAAAATGCTGACCGGGTGAATTACAAACTGTCAGCATTCTGCAGCCTAGATATACACTTAAATTTAAAAAAAAAAAAGCCCAGACAACCCCTTTTAAACTGATGAAAATGTAGTTGCAGCACCATGGTTTTTACAACAGTTATTATATTTGTCTTATGACATTGGTCCTTTCCTTGGCTATTGAATTTGTGGCAATTTTACAAATGCAACAGTCGGTGCAAAGAAATCTTATCTACCTTCTGACTGCCATGTTGATTGTTAATTCTCATCTAAAAACCAAGTTGGGCTATGTTCACACTGTTGTGATGCATGATTGTTGTGACCTTTGAGAAATGCACATTTTTATACATTTGAAACCAGAAGTTTACATGCACTACATAAAAAGATACACATGCATGTTTTATCGGTCATCCATGACAACACCCTAAACGACAATATGAGGGTGCTGTCATGGACTCCGAAAAAACACATTACCGGTAAGTAATTACATGTTTTCTTCTCACCACGACAGCACCCACTTGAGAGAGAAGATCTACCCATAGGGACAAGAAACTTGCAGATAAAGAGGGGCGTTCCCCTTGCCTCCTCAGTTGGTTTCCTGCCCTTATGGGAATCTGCAAATAAAGAGGTTACCTGGTCCATGGCAGCTCTCTGTGCAGTCTTTGTGGGAACGGCATGGTCTTGGGCACCAGAAGCAGTGTTGGGGGAGCCCTTTCTCTGACTACCCCCTCATCTGGCAGTGGATGGCGCAATGCCAAGGTGATGCAACAGGACGCACTCATCCCGAGGCGCAGGCATCGGCCGGCCTGCGCTTCTGTCGGGCTGAACTTACAGGTTTCAGCCCTTGGTGCACTGGCCATAAGCGTTCCTGACCCGGAAACTATGGATTCTGCTTCCCCGGTGGTCTGGGGGGTGGGGGGGGTGCTCCAATGTAGAGAGGTGGATAGCTGGTCTGAAAGTTTAAATTCCTTTTGGCATCCTGCTGCAAAAAACAGCAAGGCTAAGAGCAGCAGTGGGCACTTCAGAGTGGGTGACTTCACTGATAGGAGTGAGCGGAGTAAGAAATCTGAGCCATCTACAACTCTTGCTGTGACTCCACCTCCAGAATCTGTACCACATTGACAAGCTTTACTGGGTGAGTGTTACATATCGCTTATCTCTGCCTGCTAAGCTAATTTCCCCTTCTTTCTCTGTACCCCCCAATATGCTAAGAAAGCAAAAAAGTCTAAACACAGGGAGTGTGCCTTTCTGACACCTATACTAAGAGACTGTCAGACATTATCAGACATTAGAGGAGGAATCATCTGTCAGATCCACTGATATACGTGCTATAATCATGGAAGAGCCCTATTCCCTAAAAGGCTTAGATAGACCTTAGAAACATAAGGCCAAGACAGGGTATCTCTCTTTATCGCCGACTCCTCTTCCGATAGTGACCAGGTTACGTCCACCTGTTCCATTCATCATCATCATCTGATGAAGGAGGAAGATCCTGTATCCCCATAGAGAGTATTGATAACCTGGTTAAGTCGATTAGAAACACTATGGGGATTATGGATACAAAAAGAATCCAAGACCGCGCAGATCATGTGTGCTGGGCTCTCTCAGAAAAAGCGATCTTGTCAGGAAGGAATGGGACAAACAAGATCGGCGAGGGTTCTTCCCTTTATCTTCTAAGAGGAGGTATCCCTTTGCCGAAGATTTGCCAACTTGGGTCTAAGGTTCCCAAAGTAGACGCTGCAGTAGCTTCTACATCTAAACCAGTGTTTCCAAAATTCCAGTCATCACGGTCCCCCAACAGCTAATGTTTTCATGATTTCCTTAGGATTGCACAGGTGATAATAATTCCATTACTTGTTCAATCCTAAGGAAATCCTGAAAACGTGTCCTGTTTGGGTGCATGAGGATTGGAGTTTGGGAAACACTTGTCTAAACGCTCTGCCTTGCCCATAGAAGACTGTCTGACCCACTTGACCACTAGGCGGAGATGTTGCTCAACCGATCATGGGAGTCTTCTCTGGGGCCTTTAGACCAGCTATATCTGGCATATGTACGGCAAGGTCAGTATTGGTCTGGGTTGATCAACTGGAAGACTAGATCAAGAAAGGTGTTTCCAGAGAGAAGCTGTTGTCTTCTATCCCATTGATCAGGGGAGGTACAGCAGATCTAGCAGATGCCTCAGCAGACTTCCTACGCCTGGCGGCCAGATCATCCAGCCTTATGAACAATGCTCGCCGTGCCCTCTGGCTGAAGGGTTGGAAGGGGGACACACAATCAAAATCTAAGTTGCGCGCAATTCCATGCCAGGGTGAGTACCTGTTTGGCAAGGTGCTCTATGATATCCTCACCAAGGCTGGAGAAAGAAAGTAGTATCCCTAATCAATCTGTTCCATCCTACAGGAGGGCCTTCAAGAAGCGGCCATTCAGTCATAAGAAGTCCTATAGCGCCTGAGACCATTGGGAAAACAAGAAGACCAAACAAATTGGTGGCCTTTTTAGTGGATCCTCCTTCAAGAGCGGAAACAAATTCTGTTAATGTTGATCCTCCTGTGGGTGGCAATTGAAATTATTTAGCCACAGATGGGGAAGATTAAATACAATCCCTGGATCCTTAAGGTGGGGTCACACGTGGCGATTTCGCCCGCGACATCGCCGAAAAGTGACGTCACAGCGATGTCGCGGGCGATATTGCAAGTGCGTCGCGCTGTGTGACAGCGCGCCGCAACTGCAAATTATCGCTGGTCGCAGGTTGACAGGTTTATGAACATGTTCATAAACCTGTCAACCTGTGACCAGCGATTAGGCTGGATCGCGCCGTCTGACACTGTTGGCGGCGCGATCCAGCCTATATCGCAGCGTTCCTGAGCCATCGCTCACTGGGCTGAGCCCAGCCCAGCGAGCGATGGCTCCGCCCACATCACCGCTGCGTCACCGGCAACGTTGTGCCGTGTGACAGCTGGCCTGCGATGTCGGAAGCGAGCGGGCACCCGCACATCGTTTCCGACATCGGAGGCCAGATCGCCGCGTGTGACAGCACCTTTAGGGTACCGTTACACGTCGCAACATTGCATGCAATTTCACTTGCAATTTGCTGGTTGCAGTGAAATCATGGACACATTGTTCCATTTGTACACAGCAACAAAATAGAACAATGTGTCCATGATTTCACTGCAACCAGCAAATTGCAAGTGAAATTGCATGCAATGTTGCGACGTATAACGATACCCTTAGTCTGGATATCATCTGGGTTGAAGCTAGAATTTTTTCAGACATCCCCAGATTCCTTTGTATTGACCACTCCCCTACATGACAACAAGCTCTTGAATCAGAGTTTGTGAGCCTGTAGTCTGAACATGTCAGACGTTCCAGGGGACCAGGAGGGAAGGGGATATTTTCCCCTTTGCTCTTGGTCTCCAAGCCAGATGGTTCTTATAGAACCATCATGACGCTGGGAAGGTCGATTCTTGTGACCTAACCACTAACATTTTTCTTACCTCTCTACGGACGTTCCCCCCAAACTTCCCCCAAGAATAACAGGTCAGACAACAATCCAATTTTCTTGGATAAAAATGGCCACAGCAGCCAATTTATTTATAAGAACAACATATAAATACCACAATTGGTGAGGTCCTCGAAGCTACAAAAAATCTGGTGATTTCCCATGACATTGCCCCTCCCCTCCCTTACCCCTAGCCGTACACCTTCAAGATGGAGTCTATAAAATCAGCTATTAAACTTTTATTTCCCAGATGCTTCATGATTGTCCTGAACCTGAAGGATGCCTATTACCATCTGGCCATACATGATGGATTCCAGCTGTACCTCAGGGTAGTGGTCATCATGGGAGGTCATGTCTGACATTACCAATTTAGAGCGATGCCATTTGGTCTTTCCATGGCTCCCCGTTTTCACCAAATTGATATTAGAGGTGATGGCTTATCTACGTCAGCAGGACACACTAAGGGCGCCTTCACACTGGCGTTCCCCTCCGCAGCGTTCTGCGGAGGGGAATCGCCATGTGTGCGCAGCGGCCGCCAGCTCCTATCTTTAGAATGGGAGCGCACGGTGCTGCGCTTGACAGCGCAAGACCGTGCGCACCCATTCACTCCCATATGTGATCTGTGCGCAGGCGGATGCCTGTGCACAAGTCACACACTCCCGCCCGCACCAGGGACGCAAAATGTTGCGTCCTGGTGCGGGCGGGAGTGTGTGACTTGTGCGCAGGCATCCGCCTGCGCACAGATCACATATGGGAGTGAATGGGTGCGCACGGTCATGCTCTGTCAAGCGCAGCACCGTGCGCTCCCATTCTAAAGATAGAAGCTGGCGGCCGCTGCGCACACATGGCGATTCTCCTCCGCAGAATGCTGCAGAGGGGAAAGCCAGTGTGAAGGCGGCCTTATTATTCCGTACCTGGATGACATTTTGGTAGTAAGGAACTCTGCCGCACAATGTAAAGGTCGCCTTGCTAACATAACTTCATCCTTTTCAGGCTTTGGCCTGGATAATCAACCTGGACAAGGCTAGACTGGTTCTAGTAACTCTTCAGTCATTCCTGGGTCTACACCTAAATTAAGTAGGTCAAAGGTGTATCCTCTTTGGGGAAAAGATGCTGATAATAGTGAACAAACTTAGGAAGGCAACAGATAACCCTCATATGTTTCTGAAAGATGCTATGTCTCCTCTGTGGTCCCGATCAGGGCCCCTGGGCGCAGTGTACCTTGCCCCTGGGGGCCTGCTGAGCACTACTCCCCGCACCCCCGGGGCCCCCATGAGCGGCAGCAGCAGTCAGATCTCCATTTCCTGCATCTTCCTGCAGAAGTAATGCCAGCACAGGCTTCCAGTATCCGTTGATGGTGTTGTGTGGGTATATGGGGTACAAAGATAGAGGGGCCATTCTTCATCAATGGAAACCTCAATGCCACTGGATATCTGAATCATGTAGCAATTTCAGATATCCAGTAGCATTGAGGTTTCCATTGATGAAGAAAGAGGGTTGCATTGACAATCCAACACAATAGGCAGCACTTTGAACACATTTTATAAGTGGTCATAAACTTGTGAATAACTCATGAAAGAATAAAGTTATGTTAAAACCAAGCAGACCATTGTTTTTCTATTAAATTTTTCAATAACTTTGATGTCACATGACCCTCTTCCCATTGAAAAGATAGACATTTTGGATCCAAGTTTGACTTCAAAATGGACACCGCCATGGTCACCACCCATCTGGAAAAGTTTTCACCCTCCCATATACTAATGTGCCACAAATCAGAGGTTGATATCGCCAACGATTCCCATTTCATTTAGGTGCATCCACACACACACATTAATTATATATATATTTATTGCTAAAGCGGGCCAGCTAAGACTCTTTTGCCCGGGGCCCACAAAAACCTGGAGCAGGCCATGGTCCCAATTATCCTGTATTTCCATCTACAGTTCAAAGGGATCAATTCCATACCAGGTGTCTGCAGCAAGAGATCCCCCGTGCAGAAGATCGACTGCATGGTTGCCTCAATTGCAGAATGACACTATCTTTAGAAGTAACATGATCCTGGTCTAACCACCAGGTCAGGGAATCTATTTCGGGGAGGTTCCATGGGTGGTTAGACCTTCAAGGATAGTTACTGCGGATGTAGTCCTGATGGGGGGTTCATTTGGCAAATTACCTGGCCCAATCAAAGAAGGTGGTCCTTAATCTGCCTTTATTCCTCAAATTTAAAAGAATTAGAAGAAGCAATCAAACGTGTTGCATCACTTTCTTCCACAGCTGCAGGGGTCTCATGTCAGGATTCTATCCAACAATACCACGTCAGTCGCTTATATAAATCGGCAAGGCAGAACTTGATCAAAGACTCTAATGTCTACTGTGGTGGAGATCCTCGAACTGGCCGCATCCCATCAACTGTCCCTCTCAGTCCTTCATATCAGGGGAGTGGACAATCTCAAAGCGGACTTCCTCAGTTGCCATACCTTACATTAATAATAACAATAATAATTTATAGAGCACCATTGATTCCAAGGTGCTGTACATGAGAAAGGGTTACATACAAAGAAGTTAAAAATACAATGAACAAACTAACAGTGACAAACCGTTACAGAGGGGAGAGAGGACCCTGCCCTTGCAGGCTTACATTCTACAGGGCAATGAGGAGGGAGACAGTAGGTGGTGGTGGAGCGCCAGGTCCAGTGGTGATGAGGTGGCATGTGGTCATTGCAGGCTGTAGGCTGTTCTGAAGAGATGTGTTTTCAGATTCCGCTTGAAGGTTCTGAGTGTAGGGGATGGTCAGAAGTTTTGGGGTGCAGAATACCAGGGGATGGGGGATGTGAAGTCTTGTTGGTGGTTAGATGAGGAACGTACAAGTGTGGAGGAAAGAAGGAGGTCTTGGGAGGATCGAAGATTACGAGTTGGATGATATTGGGAGATTAGTTCAGAGATATATGAGGGAGACAGATTGTAGATGGCTTTGTAAGTCATTGTTAGAAGTATGAATTGGATACGTTGGGGAATTGGGAGCCAGTGGAGTGATCTGCAGAAGGGAGAAGTTGGGGAGTAGCAATGAGAGAGGTGGATTAGTCGGGCAGCAGAGTTAAGAACAGATTGGAGAGGTGCAAGAGTGCTAGCAGGGAGGCCACAGAGGAGGAGGTTGTAGTAGTTGAGATGGGAGATGATGAGGGAATGCACTAGTAGTTGAGTAGATTCAGGGTTGAGGAAGGGATGGATTCTGGAAATATTTTTGAGTTGGAGTTGGCGATAGCTTGGATGTGTGGTTTGAAGGATAAGGCACAGTCAAGGGTTACTCCGAGGCAGTGGATTTCAGGTAAAGGGCAAAGTGTGATGTCATTTGTTGTGATAGATAGATCGGGTAAGGGAGGTGTGCGAGATGGGGGAAAGATGATGAGTTCAGTTTTGTCTACGTTTAGTTTAAGGAAATGAGAGGAGAAGAAGGAGAATATGGCTTATAGACACTCAGAGATACTGGACAGCAGAGAGGTGATGTCTGGGCCAAAGAAATCTGAGTGTCATCAGCATACAGATGGTACTGGAATTCATGATACTTTATAAGTTGTCCTAGGCCAAGTGTATAGATGGAGAAAATAAGGGGACCAGGACAAAGCCTTGAGGGACCCCAACAGAGAGGGGATGGGGCTAGGAGGTAGTGTGGACATGGGAGACACTAAATGTGGTGTACTTTCCAGGTATGAGGAGATCCAGGAGAGGGCATGTTCAGTGATACCAATAGTAGAGAGGATATGTAATAGGAGCCAGTGGTTGACTGTGTCAAATGCAGAAGACAAGTCAAGAAGGAGGAGGATGGAGAAGTGTTCGTCAGCTTTGGCAGTAAGTCAATAGTAATTTTGGTTAAGGCATTTCGGTGGAGTGGTGGGGGCAGAAGCCAGATTGAAGGCTGTCAAAGGGAGAGTTAGATGCGAGGTGGGAGGAAAGTACAGTGTGGACATGCTTTTCAAGAGGTTTGGAGGCGAACGGGAGCAGCAATATGGGGTGGTAGCTGGATGTGGAGGTTGGGTCAAGGGATGGCTTCTTTAGGATAGGTGTAATTGTGTGCTTGAAAGCGGAAGGAAAGGTACCGGAGGTTAGTGATAGGTTGAAGAGTTGCGTTAGCGCTGGGATAAAGCTAGTGTCACACTTGCTAAATTCTAAGTCCCTTGCGTGTTTTGCAGAGGACATAGAATTTTTTTCTCCCTCTGCAGCCTTCACGCACACTGCAGAGCGGAGAATGCGGCCCCTAGCAACCCGCTGTGTATCGTCGATACCAGCCACACAGCGGGCTGCAGGGAGTACGTATTTCACCATGCACAGGAAAACGCTGCGTGCTACAACCAACATATACAGTAGAGTGTGGAGAAAATTTCTTGAGTTCCATACTGCCCCCTCCAATGAAGTGCCAATATCTGCAATTCTTGAGTTTCTGCAAAGGGATCGGAGGTTAGGCATATCTGTTAGCACCCTGAGGTTTCAGATATCAGCCTTATGAGCCTTATACAGTTATAACATTGCTGGTGATACGTGGGTTACATAGTTTATCGCAGCATGTGAGCGTAGCAACCCTGTCCACATAGCTAGTTTACCTCTTTGAAACCTGAACCTTGTCTTTGATGCCCTGACAGGCATTTTAAAGAAGCAGATTCTAAAGGTTCAAATGGAGGACCTATCGTTAAAGACTGCTCTGTTAGTTGCATTAACATCAACTAGAAGGGTTATTGACATAAAAGAAAAGAAGGATCTACAGAAAGAGCTTGTGTTTTTACCTGATAGGGAGGTAGGCAGGATCTGGTTTTAGCACTATTCTAAGGTCATTGCCAAATTTCACAGAAGTCAGGAGATTTTCCTTCCCTCCTCTTTTGCTAACCCATCTACACCTGAGGAAGAGAGGTTCTCATAACATATAATGTTAGATTCTACACTTTAGATGCTACATTATATAGACACAACCCATTCCTGGAGGCAGAGTAGGGCTCTGTGTGTGTCCTTTCAGGGCCACAGGAAGGGGGTTAGAGTCACAAACTGCATCTCTGATCCATCGTGAAAAAGTGCAATCAGTCTGGCCTACTCAGAGAAAAGTGAAAATCCACCAGATGGAATGAGGGCCCATTCAGCATGGGCTATGGCATCCTCCTGGGCTGAGAGGGTGGACATCTCGATCGATCTGATATGTAAGGCAGCAACATGGTCTTCACCATTTACTTTTTACAACCACTATAGACTTGATTTATCATCAGCCTCTGATTTGGTTTTTGGGAGATCTCTTCTCAATACAGTGGTCCCTCCCAGGTAATGGCTTCTCTGAAAGTCTCTCAAGTGGGTGCTGTCGTGGAGAGAAGAAAAGACTAAATTACTTACCGGTAATTGTGTTTTATGGAGTCCACGAAAGCACTCACTCATGTCCCTCCCTCAGTATGCACAAAATTCTTTTTTTGAAAAAAATCAAACAACAACAAAAAGAGGAAAGGTGTGTGTGTGTGTCTGTGATTCACTCCTTATGGTGGTGGTTGTATATATGTACACTAATTATTATGGAGATTGCCCTAATTTTTGCGGTTCCTCTCATGCTCTGTAATCCAACTGAGGAGGCGAGGGGTACCACCCCTTTTTATCTGTAGGTTTCCTGTCCCTATGGGCGGATCCTCTCTTTAAAGTGGGTGCTGTCGTGAATGCCTTAAGACAGAATAAGTAAGTAAGTAATTCAGTATTTTCTCACTATCTAAAATAAAAATTCGGTTGCGCCACACTGTTTACTAAAGGCAGAATCTCCGTTATATTAATTCCTCACTCACCTTGTCTGGTTGTGCCGTCTCTGCACAACCAGATAGTAGGCTCAGTGGTGAGGAAGGGATCCGAGACCTTTGCTCGCCGGTTCCTGGTTCCAGAATGAGCGCCCAGCTCCAGCTCGCTTCTCCGGGTCCAGTGATCAATCACGTGTCTATTGTGTCAGCCAGGTCCTTGTGTACAAAGCTGCTCTCTTCCACCACACTCCCCATAGGGAGGATAAAGTAAGGAACAATGCAGAAATGGTGGCATTTAGATTATGAGCGCTATACAAGGACACTGCACTGATTAGTATTACCTTTAGGTCTTTATTGAATATTGACAAATTTGAGTCCTCGCCACAACATGTTTCGACACTAATGCGTCTTCCTCAAGTGGATCCACTTGAGGAAGACGCATTAGTGTCGAAACATGTTGTGGCGATGACTCACATTTGTCAATATTCAATAAAGACCTAAAGGTAATACTAATCAGTGCAGTGTCCTTGTATAGCGCTCATAATCTAAATACCACCATTTCTGCATTGTTCCTTTTCTCACTATCTGGCATGAAAGCAGGATAAACCTTTCCCATTTTAGGTCAGTTAGGGTTACCATAACTACAGGGGCGGACCCAGACTGTAGTGGGCCCTGGTGCAAGAAATTTTTCGGGGCCCCCCCCCTGGAATTCAGTGCCAGAATAGTGCCGCAGGTGTGCAGCACAGCCAGCGGCGTAGCAACTGTTTGTGGCGCCCGGGGCGGTCGAAAAATGTTTCCGCCCCTTTGGTTATTGATAATCTGGAAGTGTACATAGCATATACTGTCTGCCCCTATATACAAGAATATAACTACTATACTAAAACACAAAGAGTCCTCTGCACACCCCCTCCACGTCCTCTTCCCACCCCCTCCACGTCCTCTGCCCACCCCCTCCACGTCCTCTGCCCACCCCCTCCACGTCCTCTGCGCACCACTCCACGTCCTCTGCGCACCACTCCACGTCCTCTGCGCACCACTCCACGTCCTCTGCGCACCACTCCACGTCCTCTGCGCACCCCCACGTCCTCTGCGCACCGTCCTCTGCGCACCCCCCGTCCTCTGCGCACCCCCCTCTGCGCACCCCCCTCTGCGCACCGTCCTCTGCGCACCGTCCTCTGCGCACCGTCCTCTGCGCACCCCCCCACGTCCTCTGCGCACCCCCCTCGTCCTCTGCGCACCCCCCTCGTCCTCTGCGCACCCCCCTCGTCCTCTGCGCACCCCCCTCGTCCTCTGCGCACCCCCCACGTCCTCTGCGCACCCCCCACGTCCTCTGCGCACCCCCCCACGTCCTCTGCGCACCCCCCCACGTCCTCTGCGCACCCCCCACGTCCTCTGCGCACCCTCCCTCGTCCTCTGCGCACCCCCCCCCCCTCGTCCTCTGCGCACCCCCCCCCCCCTCGTCCTCTGCGCACCCCCCCACGTCCTCTGCGCACCCCCCTCGTCCTCTGCGCACACCCCCCTCGTCCTCTGCGCACCCCCCCACGTCCTCTGCGCACCCCCCCACGTCCTCTGCGCACCCCCCCCCTCGTCCTCTGCGCACCCCCCCACGTTCTCTGCGCACCCCCCCACGTCCTCTGCGCACCCCCCACGTCCTCTGCGCACCCTCCCTCGTCCTCTGCGCACCCCCCCCTCGTCCTCTGCGCACCCCCCCCTCGTCCTCTGCGCACCCCCCCACGTCCTCTGCGCACCCCCCTCGTCCTCTGCGCACCCCCCTCGTCCTCTGCGCACCCCCCCACGTCCTCTGCGCACCCCCCCACGTCCTCTGCGCACCCCCCACGTCCTCTGCGCACCCCCCCCTCGTCCTCTGCGCACCCCCCCACGTTCTCTGCGCACCCCCCCACGTCCTCTGCACACACCCCCCTCGTCCTCTGTACACCCCCCCTCGTCCTCTACACACACACCCTCGTCCTCTGCACACCCCCCCTAGTCCTCTGCACACACCCCCTCGTCCTCTGCACACACCCCCTCGTCCTCTGAACACACACCCTCGTCCTCTGCACACCCCCCCTCGTCCTCTGCACACACCCCCTCGTCCTCTGCACACACCCCCTCGTCCTCTGCACACACACCCTCATCCTCTGCACACCCCCCCTCGTCCTCTGCACACACACCCTCATCCTCTGCACACCCCCCCTCGTCCTCTGCACACACCCTCGTCCTCTGCACACCCCCCCTCGTCCTCTGCACACCCCCCCTCGTCCTCTGCACACCCCCCCCTCGTCCTCTGCACACACACCCTCGTCCTCTGCACAACCCCCCCTCGTCCTCTGCACACACACCCTCGTCCTCTGCAGACACCCCCATGTTACATGGGCCATGTGCACCTTGTAAAGTCAGTCCCAGTTCCTTACTCTTGCAGTTCATCTTGCCGGGCAAAATGTAGCTCCGCCCACCTGAGTCACATGTGCGTGACGTCATCGCAGGTCCTGTAACACCCGGCATCTGTCCCCGCCGGTGGTGCTATGATCCTGCCGACCTCAGCCAGCGTCATGCACCACCACTGGTGAGGTGAGGAGTGGGGGCGCGATGACCGGAGGGGGAGGCGGGGTGTGAGGTGTCCAGGGGGGGTGTGAGGCATCCAGGTGGGTGTGAGGTGTCCAGGGGGCGGGTGTAAGGTGTCCAGGGGGCGGGGTCACCCGGCCGGGGCTCAGAGCAGGAAAAAAAAAGACACACAAAAAAGAACACGTCGCCGCCCTCCCCGAAAAGTGCCTAATGGCAATTACGGCCCTGCCACTTCCCCCCCGGAACTTAATGCCAGAACAGTGCCGCGGGTGTGCAGCGCCACTGACACCCGACAGCACCACCCCCACACTACTGTCTGTCTGACAGGGAACGGACCTGCCGCTGGAGCCCCAGGGGCCCCCTAGCTGGTCGGGGCCCTGGTGCAGCTGCACCAGCTGCACCACGGTAGTTCCGCCCCTGCATAACTATATTTGTCAAATGCCAGAATGAGAGAATGTTTTCAGCAATTTTTATTACTTTCTGCAAAGTCACAAGTTTACATACACATTACTATGCCGTTTAACAATTTGGGACAGGTCATATGATGATAAAACAAGAGAAACTGTGGCACTCCCTAGCATGCAATGTGTACTGGTGCAAAGCTGAACATAACACATTACACATTGTAACAAAAAAGACAGCTGCACTCTAAATTTAAAGTTATACAATAATGAATATACAAGAATATGGACTAGCATTATAGCTAAGGATGTGTGTGTATATATACAGTTGTGCTCAAAAGCTTACATACCCTGGCAGACTTTTTGCTTTCTTGGCCTTTTTTCTGAGAATATGAATGATAAAACAAAACCTTTTTTTACACTCATGGTTGGATGAAGCCATTTATTGTCAAACTACTGTGTTTTCTCTTTTTAAATCAAAATGACAACCCAAAACATCCAAATAACCTTGATCAAAAGCTCACATATCTCTTTTCTTAATATTGTGTATTGCCCCATCACGGACAGTTTGAAGTATTTTATATGTAATAGAAAGTAAAACCGCGTATTAATTTCATCCAGTTGCAGTGTGGCGCAATATCTGTTTTTTTCTATGTGTGCACTAACCTGGACTGGTTGTGCAACTCCCCGCACAACCAGACTGATGGCTTAATATGAGTCACCGTGTGACAGGGTCCAATGTTCCCTCCTCCTTTGATACTCTGGGCCTGAGGGTCGGCTCCTAGATTCCTCCAGAGGTGGAGGTGAGCTCCTTCACTCCTCCACTCGAAGAGGCAGACTCGATACAATGGCTTCCGTCCAAGCTCCGCACTGTGTATCAGTTGCTCATTCAAGGGTGGGTCTTTATGATGTACTGCCAGGTTCTGTGGATCTTAGAGCAGCTCACACCGTACTCCCAACAAGGGAGAAAGAGATTGGCAGATAAAAAACAAGCGGTGTCAGAAGTTTGGAGCGCTAAAGAAATCACAGATTGATAATTATATTACCAATACTTTATTGCACGAACAGCAGGGGTCCAGTATGCCACAACGCGTTTCGACGCACCGTTGCGTCCACTTGAGAAAGACGCAACTGTGCGTCGAAACCCTTGTTTTCTATCTGCCAGTTTGAAGTATTTTGTAGTTGTGGATGAGGCTCTTTGGGCAGATTTACCATCTGAAAAAACATTCTTCTTGGCAAAAAGCCTCCAGTTCCTGTCAATTCCTTAGCTTTCTTGCAAGAACTGCATGCGTGAGTTCTACCCAGAGTGGCTCAATGATATTGAGGTTAGGAGACTGAAATGGCCAGCCAGAACCTTCACTTTGTTCTGCTGTAGCCAATGACTGGTTGACTTGGCCTTGTGTTTTGGATCGTTGTCATATTGGAACGTCCAATGGGTCTTCCAAATGGACAATGACCCGAAGCATATTGCCAAACTGGGTACATAATGGGTTAAGCATAACAAAGTCAATGTTTTGGAGTGCCCATCACAAAGCTCTGTTCTGAATCCTATTGAAAAAGTATGGGCAAAACTGAAAAGACAGGTGCGAGCAAAGCGACCCACAAACATGGCTCAGTTACACCAATTCTGTCAGGAGGAATGGGCCCAAATTCCTACCAGCTATTGTGAGAAGCCTGTGAAAGAATAACTAAAACATTCAACCCAAGTCATACAGTTTAAGGAAAATGGTACCAAATAATAATGAAATGTATGTAAACTTATGACAAAGTCTTGCTTTTTTTCTGCTGATATACAGATAGCAAGTATAAAACAAGGGGCTATGTGTGCGCTTCTGGTGTAATACAGGGACTATGTGGGGACTCAGGCTGTAATATAGGGGATATGTTTTTCACATGCTCTAATACAGTTTTTTTATGTGGCGCACAGGCAGTAATGCAGGGGCTATGGGTGCACACAAGCTCCAATACATGGGATATGTGGGACACAGGCTCAAATACAAGGGCTATGTGATAGAGTCATCATGTGTAATACAAGGGCTATGTGTGGGCTCCTGGTATAATACACAGGCTATGTGTGGGCATAAGCTGCAATACGGGGCTATGTGTGAGCTCCTAGTCTATAACAGGGGGCTATGTGTGAGCTTCTGATATAATACAGAGGCTATGTGAGGCCTCCCATTGTTATACTAGGGACTGTGTGCGACCTTCTGCTGTATATTGGGGGCTGTATGTGGCCTCCTGTATACTGGGGGCTGTGTGCGGCATCCTGCTGTAATACTGGGCACTGAGTGCAGTCTCCTGTTGTAATACTGGGGGCTGTGTGTGGCCTCCTGCTGTATAGTGGGAACTGTGTGTGTCCTCCTGCTGTATACTGGGGCTGTGTGTGTCCTCCAGCCCTGCTGTATACTGAGGGTTGTATGCT
>JARQOC010000006.1:177961547-177991547 GCA_033576535.1 Allobates femoralis | reverse complement strand
GATGAAACAGAATGTGTTTAACTATGTGTATGAGGGCTTAGGTAATGGCCCTGAATGAGAGATGATGGCCTATAAGTAAGACCCATGTATAATGATGTGGGGAGAGAGTGACCCAGCTAGTATGGATGATGTTGGAGGCGTTCCGTCCCTGTGGGACGAGAGGGAGGCTTGCCCTGCTGCTTGCAGAGGGTACCCGTCCCTCAACCACGACCTCTAATGGTGTGGGTGTGCCTGTGGCCAGAGACAGGGGTCACGAAGGCTCCTAGAAGGGAACCATGGCTGATCCATTAGGGTGCTACTCAGACGCAGGGTACAGTCGTGGACCTGGAGACCTGCCATGAGATGGAGGTTTGGTGGCGACTGATAGCCCGTACCGTGGTGAGTAGGCCATGGTGACGCATGGTTAGCCCGGATTCTACGGTTGACCAGGTCCCTGTTATGGTCATGGAGGGGCCACAGTCCATGGATGTGTTATGATGGGCTGTGAGCAGGTGTGTGATCCATGGACGTTTGAATGATGGATCACATACGGTATGTAAGGTCCCGGTCAGGCAGGAATCCTGACTACGGGTGAATGTATATCATCATGCTGGGGGACTAAAGCCAGGCGGCAGGTACCGCCATTGGGACCCACAGGGCCCGTTGAGGCGTATGTAACAAAGGTCAGAAGCAGGGGTTAAAAGGGGCTCCTAGAGTGGGGACACCATGGTTGAACCAGGTGGACTCTGACCGGGACGTAGGCGGAGATGCGTCCAGGAAAGAGCCCTTGGGGATACATGACATACCCGGTACTCAGGTTGCTCAATCCCTGTTATGAACCCGGAGGGGTCATCGTCGTACTGTAACGTATGTATAGTGTGAGTAGGCCGGAGGCCTAGCCACCACGGGAGCTGTTCGTAGAGCTCCAATGGGGACAGAGATGGTTACAGGTCCCGGGTTACTATAAGATGTTATGTGCAATATAAGTGTTATGTAATGTTATATGTAAATGTATGATGTGTTTATGTATGGTGTTTTTAATCAATGTGATATGTGTCAAACATCCTACCTGGGTTATGTTGTTAATATGTGAAAATAAACGGGTAGACATTGGTTAAACTTATAAACACGTGTTTGTTGTCGTTTGCAAGCGGGTTCCCCGGTTGCTGCCTCACAATACGTACAAGTGTATAGAGGCATCACATATATACTGTATATATACAGTAGATGCATAATCTATATTATATATAGATATAGACTATATATATATTATATATAGATGCATCCACTGTATATGTGCAGTATATATATGATTCATCTATACACTTGTGTATATATTATATTGAGACTTATATCTATAGATGCACCATATATATATACTGTATATATACATTATATATATGGTGCATCTATAGATATGATGAATCTATATTTATACACAAGTGTATAGATGCATGACATATATACTGTATATATACAGTAGATGCATTGTATATATTATATATAGATATACACTATATATATAATATATATAGATGCATACACTGTATATATGCAGTATATATATGATCCATCTATACACTTGTGTGTGTGTGTGTGTATATATATATATATATATATATATATATATATAAATACATAGCTGTATATACAGACATACATATCAATATACACACATTATCTATGTATATATGTGCATGTGTATATATATATATATACTTGTGTGTGTGTATATACATGTATGTATATATATTTTGTAGAGAGAGAGACTGAGGGTGAGAGGGTCTGTGAGTTTTGTGTAACGCTGGGACCTGGGTGACGCAGTAAACTTCACCTGAGGTCAGAGTTAATCCTCGTCACTCTATCTGACCTCAGGTGATCTACACTGATGTCACCCTGTTCACATCGGTAACAGAAAACTCACTCTATGTGGGTCACGCTGTGAAGTGGGAAGTTTCACATGAGGTCAGAGAAACACATTGCTTTATCCGACCTCAGGTGACACAGACCATGAACTCTCCCCCTTCACTGCACGAGCCTTCAAATATAATTTTTAGGGAATCTTCACTAACGGACGGACCTCTACCAGGATCCTGGATGGGTATGTGGGAGTAATAAAGATGGAGTCAAAATACGTGTTTGTGTTTTTGTTGTAATAAAAAATTTTTTCTCGGTGTTGTGTCTTCTTTACTACTAAATAGAGATTCATAATGGCCGTGTCTAACATTGGCACGACATTATAAATCTCGGGCTTAGTGCCAGCTGCTAAAAGAAAGGTGGCATTAACCCCTTATTACCCAGTCTGCCACAGCCACAGGGCAGCTGGAAGAGCTGGGTACAGCTCCAGAATATTGCGCTTCTATAAATGCGCAATTTTCTGGGGCGGCTGCGAGCTGCAATTCTCAGCGGGGGTGGCCCAGAACGCTTGGGCCTCCCTACGCTGGGGATTCCTGTCCTCAGCTGCCTAGTTGTACCTGGCTGGCAAAGAAAAATGCGGCGAAGCCCCACGCCGTTTTTTTTCTTGTCAGCCAGGTACACCTAGGTAGTTGGGGGTGAATGGCAGCTACCAGCGACCTAGTTGTACCTGGCTAGTAAAGGAAAATACAGCAAAGCCACATGCCATTTTTTTCTTGCCAGCCACATACAACTAGTCAGCTGGGAGCTGCCATCCACCCCCAACTACCTAGGTGTACCTGGCTGGCAAGAAAAAAAACGGCATGGGGCTTCGCCGCATTTTTCTTTGCCAGCCAGGCACAACTAGGCAGCTGGGAGCTGCCATCCACCCCCAGCTGACTAGTTGTACCTGGCTGGCAAAGAAAAATGTGGTGAAGACAGATGCCGTTTTTTCATGCAAGCCAGGTACACCTAGGTAGTAGGGGGTGGATGGCAGCCCACAGCTGTCTAGGTCTACCTGGCTGGCAAGAAAAAAAACGGCGTGGGGCTTCGCCACATTTTTCTTTGCCAGCCAGGTACAACTAGGCAGCTAGGAGCTGCCATCCACCCCCAACTACCTAGTGTACCTGGCTGACAAGAAAAAAAACGGCGTGGGGCTTCGCCGCATTTTTCTTTGCCAGCCAGGTACAACTAGGCAGCTGAGGGCTGGAATCCCCAGTGTAGGGAGGCCCAAGCGTTCTGGGCCACCCCCGCTGAGAATTGCAGCTCGCAGCCGCCCCAGAAAATTGTGCATTTATAGAAGCGCAATATTCTGGAGCTGTACCCAGCTCTTCCAGATGCCCTGTGGCGGTGGCAGACTGGGTAATAAGGGGGTAATGCCACCTTTCTTTTAGCAGCTGGCACTAAGCCCGAGATTTATAATGTCGTGCCAATGTTAGACACGGCCATTATGAATCTCTATTTAGTAGTAAAGAAGACACAACACCGAGAAAATTTTTTTAATTACAACAAAAAACACAAACACGTATTTTGACTCCATCTTTATTACTCCCACATACCCATCCAGGATCCTGGTAGAGGTCCGTCCGTTAGTGAAGATTCCCTAAAAATTATATTTGAAGGCTCGTGCAGTGAAGGGGGAGAGTTCATGGTCTGTGTCACCTGAGGTCGGATAAAGCAATGTGTTTCTCTGACCTCATGTGAAACTTCCCACTTCACAGCGTGACCCACATAGAGTGAGTTTTCTGTTACCGATGTGAACAGGGTGACATCAGTGTAGATCACCTGAGGTCAGATAGAGTGACGAGGATTAACTCTGACCTCAGGTGAAGTTTACTGCGTCACCCAGGTCCCAGCGTTACACAAAACTCACAGACCCTCTCACCCTCAGTCTCTCTCTCTACAAAATATATATACATACATATATATACACACACAAGTATATATATATACACATGCACATATATACATAGATAATGTGTGTATATTGATATGTATGTCTGTATATACAGCTATGTATTTATATATACAGTTAGGGCCAGAAATATTTGGACAGTGACACAATTTTCACGAGTTGGGCTCTGCATGCCACCACATTGGATTTGAAATGAAACCTCTACAACAGAATTCAAGTGCAGATTGTAACGTTTAATTTGAAGGGCTGAACAAAAATATCTGATAGAAAATGTAGGAATTGTACACATTTCTTTACAAACACTCCACATTTTAGGAGGTCAAAAGTAATTGGACAAATAAACATAACCCAAACAAAATATTTTTATTTTCAATATTTTGTTGCGAATCCTTTGGAGGCAATCTCTGCCTTAAGTCTGGAACCCATGGACATCACCAAACGCTGGGTTTCCTCCTTCTTAATGCTTTGCCAGGCCTTTACAGCCGCAGCCTTCAGGTCTTGCTTGTTTGTGGGTCTTTCCGTCTTAAGTCTGGATTTCAGCAAGTGAAATGCATGCTCAATTGGGTTAAGATCTGGTGATTGACTTGGCCATTGCAGAATGTTCCACTTTTTTGCACTCATGAACTCCTGGGTAGCTTTGGCTGTATGCTTGGGGTCATTGTCCATCTGTACTATGAAGCGCCGTCCAATCAACTTTGCAGCATTTGGCTGAATCTGGGCTGAAAGTATATCCCGGTACACTTCAGAATTCATCCGGCTACTCTTGTCTGCTGTTATGTCATCAATAAACACAAGTGACCCAGTGCCATTGAAAGCCATGCATGCCCATGCCATCACGTTGCCTCCACCATGTTTTACAGAGGATGTGGTGTGCCTTGGATCATGTGCCGTTCCCTTTCTTCTCCAAACTTTTTTCTTCCCATCATTCTGGTACAGGTTGATCTTTGTCTCATCTGTCCATAGAATACTTTTCCAGAACTGAGCTGGCTCCTTGAGGTGTTTTTCAGCAAATTTAACTCTGGCCTGTCTATTTTTGGAATTGATGAATGGTTTGCATCTAGATGTGAACCCTTTGTATTTACTGTCATGGAGTCTTCTCTTTACTGTTGACTTAGAGACAGATACACCTACTTCACTGAGAGTGTTCTGGACTTCAGTTGATGTTGTGAACGGGTTCTTCTTCGCCACATACTTTATTTGGTGATCATCCACCACTGTTGTCATCCATGGACGCCCAGGCCTTTTAGAGTTCCCAAGCTCACCAGTCAATTCCTTTTTTCTCAGAATGTACCCAACTGTTGATTTTGCTACTCCAAGCATGTCTGCTGTCTCTCTGATGGATTTTTTCTTTTTTTTCAGCCTCAGGATGTTCTGCTTCACCTCAATTGAGAGTTCCTTTGACCGCATGTTGTCTGGTCACAGCAACAGCTTCCAAATGCAAAACCACACACCTGGAATCCACCCCTGACCTTTTAACTACTTCATTGATTACAGGTTAATGAGGGAGACGCCTTAAGAGTTAATTGCAGCCCTTAGAGTCCATTGTCCAATTACTTTTGGTCCCTTGAAAAAGAGGAGGCTATGCATTACAGAGCTATGATTCCTAAACCCTTTCTCCGATTTGGATGTGGAAACTCTCATATTGCAGCTGGGAGTGTGCACTTTCAGCCCATATTATATATATAATTGTATTTCTGAACATGTTTTTGTAAACAGCTAAAATAACAAAACTTGTGTCACTGTCCAAATATTTCTGGCCCTAACTGTATATATATATACACACACACAAGTGTATAGATGGATCATATATATACTGCATATATACAGTGTATGCATCTATATATATTATATATATAGTGTATATCTATATATAATATATACAATGCATCTACTGTATATATACAGTATATATGTCATGCATCTATACACTTGTGTATAAATATAGATTCATCATATCTATAGATGCACCATATATATACTGTATATATACAGTATATATATGGTGCATCTATAGATATAAGTCTCAATATATATATACACAAGTGTATAGATGGATCATATATATACTGCATATATACAGTGGATGCATCTATATATAATATATATATAGTGTATATCTATATATAATATAGATTATGCATCTACTGTATATATACAGTATATATGCGATGCCTCTATACACTTGTATGTATATATATATATATATATATATATATATATATATAGAGAGACTTATCATATCTATAGATGCACCATATATATATACTGTATATATACAGTAGATGCATCATATATAATATATATATACACTATATATTAGCTGCATCCACTTTATATATACAGTATATATATGACGCATCTAGAGATATGATGCATCTATACACTTAGGTGGATATATATATATATATATATATTCACCATATCTATAGATGCACCATGTATATATACTCTGTATACATACAATAGATAGATAGATTTTATATATATATATATATATATATATATATATAATCTAATAACTATATATATACACATATATATATAATCTAACTATATATATATATATACACATATATATATGTGTGCACATATACATGCAAATATAAATATATATATATATATTGTGTGTGTGCATGTATAATATATATATATATATATATGTGTGTGTGTGTGCGCATGTATATATATATATATATATATATATTGTGTGTGTGTGTGTGCGCATGTATATATATATATGTGTGTGTGTGCATGTATATATTTGTGTGTGCATGTATATCTATTATATAAAAGCCGAAGGCCACTTCCGGAGAACCCGAAGGTTACTTCCGTGACGGCCTCCGACCATGCTGCTGATGTCACAGTGCGGTGTAGCTGCGCTGTACTTTCCGTGCAGCTACAGGCACTGCTGTTTGAACGTTCCGCTTGCCCCCCTCACTAATGTCTCATCAAACACACACACACAGCCTCTCACTACAGTCCTCCCAAACACACACATACCATCCCAACCACATCACATCACACATACACACTCACACACTCACACACCCACACAAACACACACACACACACACACTGTTAGCGTCCACCCGTAGTTCATACATACCACCCCGTCTGCCTCGATCGTCCCGTCCTCCGGCTCATCCACACGTCTTCCCTCCGCTCCCGACCTCTTCTTACTCCGGTCGGGAGCTCCACGTCCCGCTTCCTCTTCGCCGGCATCTTCCCCGCAAAATGCCTCTACCAAGATGGCGGCCGCAATCATTTTTAGCTCCCGCCCACAGTCCCCGCCCAGTTCACGCCCACAATTACGCCCCCTCAGGTCGCGCCCGCCATCTTGGTTGGGGCAAGTACACTTTCAGCCGCGATATTTAAAGTTTTCTCCTCACACCACATTCTCCTGCTTCCCCTCTGCCCCTACAGCCTCTGCCCCTCTAGCCTCTGCCCCTCCAGCTTTCACTCTCCCCTCCAGCCTCCGCTCCAGCCTCCGCTCCCCCCTCCAGCCTCCGCTCCCCCCTCCAGCCTCCGCTCTCCCCTCCAGCCTCCGCTCTCCCCTCCAGCCTCCGCTCTCCCCTCCAGCCTCCGCTCCCCCCTCCAGCCTCCGCTTCCCCCCTCCAGCCTCCGCTTCCCCTCCGCCTCCGCTCCCCCTCCCCTCCGTCTCCGCCTCTCCCCTCCAGCCTCCGCTCTCCCCTCCAGCCTCCGCTCTCCCCTCCCGCCTCCGCTCTCCCCTCCAGCCTCCGCTCTCCCCTCCACCTCCGCTCTCCCCTCCAGCCTCCGCTCTCCCCTCCGCACTCCGCTCTCCCTACCGCTCCCGCTCTCCCCTCCCGCCTCCCCTCTCCCTGCCCCTCCACTCCCTCCGCTCCTCCCCTCCTCCCCTCCGCTCTCCCTCCAGCCTCCGCTCTCCCCCTCCACTCCGCTCTCCCTCCAGCCTCCGCTCCCCCTCCAGCCTCCGCTCCCCCTCCGCCTCGCTTCCCCCTCCAGCCTCCGCTCGCTTCCCCTCCGCTCCGCTCTCCCCTCCACCTCCGCTCTCCCCTCCAGCTCCGCTCTCCCCTCCCACCTCCGCTCTCCCCTCCAGCCTCCGCTCTCCCCTCCAGCTCCGCTCCGCCTCCCTACCGCCTCCGCTCTCCCCTCCGCCTCCCTTCCTCTGCCCTCCAGCCTCCCTCTCCCTACCGCCTCCGCTTCCTCAGCCCTCCCGCCTCCCCTGTCCTCTGCCCCTCCAGCCTCCCCCGTCCTCTGCCCTCCTAGCCTCCGCTTCCCCTCCAGCCTCGCTCTCCCCTCCAGCCTCCGCTCTCCCCTCCCTCCGCTCTCCCTCCTCCCTCCCCTCCGCTCCGCTCTCCCCTCCCCGCCTCCCTCCTCCTCCCCTCCGCTCCGCTCTCCCCTCAGCCCTCCCCCCTCCCCTCCAGCCTCCGCTCTCCCCTCCCGCCTCCCCTCCCCTCCAGCCTCCGCTCTCCCCTCCCAGCCTCCGCTCTCCCCTCCGCCTCGCTCTCCCCTCCCGCCTCCCCCTCCATCGCCCCTCCAGCCTCCTCTCCCCCTCCGCTCTCCCCATCCCTCCCCTCGCTCCGCTCTCCCCTCCAGCCTCCGCTCCCCTCCCGCCTCCGCTCTCCCCTCCCGCCTCCTACCCGCTCTCCCCTCCCCCTCCGCTCTCCCCTCTCCCTCCAGCCTCCGCTCTCCCCTCCGCCTCCGCTCTCCCCCACTCGCTCTCCCTCCGCCTCCGCTCTCCCCTCCCGCCCTCCGCTCTCCCCTCCCCACCTCCGCTCTCCCCTCCCCTCCGCTCTCCCCTCCCGCCTCCTCTCTCCCCTCCCACCTCCGCTCTCCCCTCCAGCCTCCGCTCTCCCTCCAGCCTCCGCTCTCCCCTCCAGCCTCCGCTCTCCCCTCCGCCTCCGCTCTCCCCTCCGCCTCCCCTCCTCTCCTCCCCTCCCGCCTCCCCTCCCAGCCTCCGCCTCCCCTCCCCTCCCTCTCCCTCTCCCACCTCCGCTCTCCCTCTCCCCTCCGCTCTCCCCTCAGCCTCCCTCTCCCTCCAGCCTCGTCCTCCCCTCCCCTCCGCTCTCCCCCTCCGCCTCCGCTCTCCCCTCCAGCCTCCTCTCCTCCCTCCCTCCGCTCTCCCCTCCGCTCTCCCCTCCAGCCTCTCCCTCCCCTCCCCTCTCCCTCCGCCTCCCTCCCTCCAGCCTCCGCTCTCCCCTCCCAGCCTCCGCTCTCCCCTCCAGCCTCCGCTCTCCCCTCCAGCCTCCCCTGTCCTCTGCCCCTCCAGCCTCGTTCCCCCCAGCCTCCCTCTCCCCTCCGCCTCCGCTCTCCCCTCCAGCCTCCGCTCTCCTCCCTCCGCCTCTCCCTCGTCCTCTCCCCTCCCTCCGCTCTCCCCTCTCCCTCCTGCCCTCTCCCCTCCAGCCTCCGCTCCCCTCAGCCTCCGTCCTCCCTCCAGCCTCCGCTCTCCCCTCCAGCCTCCGCTCTCCCCTCCAGCCTCCGCTCTCCCCTCCCCCGCCTCCGCTCTCCCCTCCGCCTCCGCTCTCTCCCCTCCAGCCCTCCGCTCTCTCCCCTCCAGCCTCCGCTCTCCCCTCCAGCCTCCGCTCTCCCCTCCAGCCTCCGCTCTCCCCTCCAGCCTCCCTCCCCTCCCTCACCCTCCGCTCCCCCCTCCAGCCTCCGCTCTCCCCTCCAGCCTCCGCTTCCCCTCCCCTCGCCTCCCCTCCAGCCTCGCTCTCCCCTCCGCCTCCCTCTCTCCCCTCCGCCTCCGCTCTCCCTCCGCCTCCGCTCTCCCCTCCCAGCCTCCTCTCTCCCTCCAGCCTCGCTACTCCCCTCCAGCCTCTGCTCTCCCCTCCAGCCTCCGTTCCCCTCCAGCCTCCGCTCCCCCTCCAGCCTCCGCTCTCCCCTCCAGCCTCCGCTCTCCCCTCCAGTCCCGCTCTCCCCTCCGTCTCCGCTCTCCCCCACCTCTCCGCTCTCCCCTCCAGCCTCCGCTCTCCCCTCCAGCCTCCGCTCTCCCCTCCACCTCCGCCTCCCTCCAGCCTCCGCTCTCCCCTCCAGCCTCCGTCTCCCTCTCCGCCTCCGCTCTCCCCTCCCAGCCTCCGCTCTCCCTCTCCAGCCTCCCCGTCCTCTGCCCTCCAGCCTCCGCTCTCCCCTCCAGCCTCTGCTCTCCCCTCCAGCCTCCGCTCTCCCCTCCAGCCTCCGCTCTCCCCTCCAGCCTCCGCTCTCCCCTCCGCCCTCCGCTCCTCCCCTCCGCCTCCGCTCTCCCCTCCGCCTCCGCTCTCCCCTCCAGCCTCCGCTCTCCCCTCCAGCCTCCCTCCGCTCTCCCCTCCCCCTCCGCCTCCGCCTCCCTTCCCCTCCAGCCTCCGCTCTCCCCTCCAGCCTCCGCTCCCCTCCTCCTCTCCCTCAGCCTCCGCTCTCCCCTCCAGCCTCCGCTCCTCCCCTCCCGCCTCCGCTCTCCCTCCCCCGCCTCCGCTCTCCCCTCCCCCTCCGCTCTCCCCTCCCGCCTCCGCTCTCCCCTCCTCCGCTCCCCTCGCCTCCGCTCTCCCCTCCCTGCCTCCTCCGCTCTCCCCTCCCTCCGCCTCCGCTCTCCCCTTCCGCCTCCGCTCTCCCCTCCGCCTCCGCTCTCCCCTCCGCCCTCTCCTCCGTCCTCTGCCCTCCAGCCTACTGCTTCCCCTCCAGCCTCCGCTGTCCCCTCACTCGCCCTCAGCTCTCCCCCTCCAGCCTCTGCTCTCCCCTCCAGCCTCTGCTCTCCCCTCCAGCCTCCGCTCCCCCTCCAGCCTCCCGTCCCCCCTCCAGCCTCCCCGTCCTCCCCTCCAGCCTCCGCTCTCCCCTCCAGCCTCCGCTCTCCCCTCCAGCCTCCCCGTCCTCTGCCCTCCAGCCTCCGCTCTCCCCTCCAGCCTCTGCTCTCCCCTCCAGCCTCCGCTCCCCCCTCCAGCCTCCGCTCCCCCCTCCAGCCTCCCCGTCCTCTGCCCTCCAGCCTCCGCTCTCCCCTCCAGCCTCCGCTCTCCCCTCCAGCCTCCGCTCTCCCCTCCTCCCACTGCTAACCACTGAGCCACCCCACTCACTGCTAACCACTGAGCTACCGCACTCACTGCTAACCACTCAGCCACCTGTATACACACAATTAATTTCACCGCACTCCCCTAACTATTAGTAAACTAGATGGCGGCCCGATTCTAAAGAATCGGGTAGTCTAGAATCCATATATAGTCTATTTACTAATAGTTAGGGGAGTGCGGTGAAATGAATTGTGTGTATACAGGTGGCTCAGTGGTTAGCATTGAGTGCGGTGGCTCAGTGGTTAGCAGTGAGTGCGGTGGCTCAGTGGTTAGCAGTGAGTGCGGTGGCTCAGTGGTTAGCAGTGAGTGCGGTGGCTCAGTGGTTAGCAGTGAGTGCGGTGGCTCAGTGGTTAGCTATATGGATTCTAGACTACCCGATTCTTTAGAATCGGGCCGCCATCTAGTATATATATATTTGTGTGTGTGTGCATATATATATTATTATATATATATATATATATATATGCGCACACACACACATATATATATATATATATATATATATACTAGCTGTGAGCCCGATGCAAATGCATCGGGTGTCTAGAATATTTTTACATTCTTTTTAAGATTTTCAAATAATAATCCAATTATTCCAATGACATCTTTACACCAACTACATATATTTGTATGGTTGATATCATTTAAGGAAAATTGAACTATTATGTTGTAAGGGTCTTTGACACATTAAGAAGCATTGCTACTTTGTGTTCTATCGTTTGAATTGATGAATTAACAGTACTAATGTGTGTATCAGCCAGTTTGTGTCAGCCCACCTATCGCGTCAAGATGCCCTTACGCCTGGTGAGTCCCTACTCTAACTAAATCCGAATTGATATAATTTAGATATTTTTTATGGCTGGATTTTTCTTAGATTTTTTGAGGATTGTGATGTAAATAATAAAATTTTGTAAATTGATACAGAAGGAGTTACCAGCTACAGACTTGCAGCAATATCCGTGCAATAACAAAAAAACTTGTAGTTAACCTGCGGTAAATGGAGTTAACGTAGCTTCAGCAGGGCATAAGATGCATCCACTAACTAACCACAGGTGACTGCAGTTGATGTGGATGACACTGCCGCAACTATGTTGTCTGCACAAACCGCAAGTTAAGTACAAATTACATATATGCAATTATGAAAATTACAGCAAGTATGTTGTTGGTGAGTCCTTCATGATCAATTATTATCATTTAGTATATTCCTCAACAAAGTGAAAAAATCTAAGAAAAATGGCGTGGTAGAATCTAATTAATAATTTATGTTTGTCCCTATCTATCTAAACATGTGGAACACACCTTGCTAATGAGATGTGTGTGAACAGCCGTCCCACCCGTCTCTTAGCTGTTCACAAAAACCTCTCCCTTTAAAGAATAAGAATCAAATCTCTCAGCACGTAGAGTACTGGAGCTTTAAATAGTGGTTTCTATCACCCTGTGAGAAAATCAGAATGATACACATCTCCGATGAAATCTGTAATGTGTTTTTCCACAAATATTGTATAAACTATGTACATAAAAAACTGAAAATGTAAAGACTAAACTAATTTTTTTGTTATTTTTTTTTTTTTGTTTTAAATAGAAAAGGTAAAAAAATAAAATAGGCAAAAGTTCATCCCAAAATATTCCGATAGACAATATTTTTGGTGAAGACTTTCTCACTGTTAGGCACCAATTTGCCTTGAATGCATGAATCCACCACTTTCACCTTCACATTGCATCGTCTCTTCACACGTGAGAAAGCCACATATAATTGTCCATGACCAAAAACAGGTTCTGGCAAATAAATCCCCACTTTCTCCAATGTTTGGCCTTGGGATTTATTTATGGTCATGGCAAAGGCAGGCTTCACGGGAAATTGTCGACGTCTTAGTTTGAAAGGCAATCCAGTCTCTGATGGACAGAGTTCAATTCTTGGAATGAAGACTACATTTCCTTCATCCGAGCCAGAAATTACTTTTGCTTGTATCATGTTGTCAAACAAAGCAATAACAATCATGCGAGTCCCGTTGCAAAGTCCTTTTCTGCTGTTAAAATTACGCAAAAGCATTACAATTGTACCAACTTTTAATTTCAGGAGATGAGAAGGCATTCCCGTTGGTGTTAGTGAATTTAGAAATTCCACTGGATATTGTTCGGTATTTTCCGTCTCATCTGGATCAATGGAATCGTCGCTCATATATTCAATATATTCTCCAGGAATACAATCCATAACTTTTGAATTGATCAAATCCACAGTGTCATTTTTGGGACAAAGAATGGCATGTGATGCAGCATTCTGAATACTTTCGTCATTATTCACATCAATGACAATGTTTTCACCAAATATATCCAAGATTAAAGAGCCAGTGCAGATCATGTCTTGCGGGATCTCAATGACATCATCACCAAGGTTGTAATCATTGGACAATTCTCCATTTCCCAGTTGAATTAACCAATTGCTATAATCAGAATCAATGGAGCGCATGTTGTTAATGAGCGGCAATTGATTGAAAAGCTGCCATTGTCGTGAATATTTAATGCAGCTCTCTACGATGTCTGTCCTTGTTCCATGAGAGATGATAGGAAGACACTGCCGAAAGTCTCCTCCCAGAACAATGACTTTCCCTCCAAAGGGTAATTTATTTTTCTTGGAGACATCAGTTGTCATGACATCCCGTAATAATTGATCAATTACATGCAAAGCGTATTTTGACAACATAGTAGACTCATCGATGATGAAGAGTTTGGTAGTCTTCAAATGTTGGGCCGCATCAGTATCATTTTTGATTCTTGAAACGGATGTCTCATTAATTGGTATTTGTATGCCACACAGTGAATGGATAGTTCTTCCTCCTTGCAATAGATTAGCAGCAATCCCTGTACTGGCTGCAGGTGAGACAACTTCTCCTTCTCCTCTCAGTTCATGAATCAATAGATGATAGAGATATGTTTTCCCACTTCCACCTGGACCGTCAATGAAAAAGCACTTTGGCTTGTCACTTGTATCCTCTAAAGCTTTATGGATTGCATTATAGGCCAAACGTTGTTGATCATTTAAGGTAACTTTCATTTCACGTGCTCTTACTAACTCTTCTTCTTTGTTGTATTGAGGACGAATGTGTGGTTTTCTTTTTGGGCGTGGTAGATTAAAATCATTAAAATGTTTTGCATGAAATTTTAAAACATGTTCGACATCAGTCATGGCATATCCTTCACAATGCTCACAATAATCAGTGTCGGGGTGGTAGGCATGGCAGTAATCTTGAACGAAGTGTTGTTTAAATTCTTGCCACAACTCCAGGGGATGATTAGGAGGACCAAAGACACATATATATGCAAACATGTCACGGAGCTGTGCAGGCATATTGAGAACACAGGCATCCAATAAAGTTTTTCTCCAAACAGTGTCATCGAAGAGCAATCCAAGGGCTAATGCCGCCTCTTTAAAAGTTGGGTATGTGACTTCCTTAACAGTCTTAAGGTTGTCAAAACGTGTAGCTCCTTTAACATGGAGTAACAACAGCCTTAACCCCTTCCCGACCCTTGGCCCTACGTTTGGGCCATGAAAACCAAGTCATTCCCGACCCTTGGCCCTAGGGGTGGGCCATGGAATGATCGGGCTCCTACAGGCCGAGTGAGGGTCTCACTGACCTGTCACTCGGCCTGCAGGTACATGGGGACTTGTACTACACCCCAGGGGGGGTCGATTTGCCCCCACCCCCACCCCCCGGCTACAGGCGCGGTGATTGGCGCTCAAAAGTGAAAGTGAAAATCACCGCGCCTGTAATGTTTCCCTGCCTGCCGCTGCTCTCCCTACCCTCTGATCTGCTCCCTGTCATCCTCTAACTGCCCCCCTGTCCCCCACCTCTCTTTCCTGCCCCCCCTTCATCTTTCTACCCCCCCCTTCCTGTCCCTGCCGCCCGCTTCCTGTCCCTGCCTCCCGCTTCCTCTTCCTGCCGCCCACCTCCTCCTGACTGCCCCCGCTTCCTCCTAGTCCTAAGTGCCCCCTGCCACATCTACTGCCAGCCCCCCCACTGCCCCCTCCTGCCCCCCGATCACCGGAGCGGCGATCGGCTTCTCCCACTCACCTCTCCGGCGGCCCGGCTGTCAGTGCTGCGTCCCGCTCCTCCTCCTCTTCTGCTGCTGTGAGTATCGCCGCCTCCGATCTGAGCTCTGTGCTGGAGCTGCCAGATCACTTCTACAGCTGGATCCTGAGGATCTAGCTGCAGGAAGTGATCTGACAGATCCAGCACAGTGATCCACAGTGACCATTATGTGATCACTGTCGATCACTGTGCTGGAGCTTCCAGATCACTTCTACAGCTGGATCCTGAGGATCTAGCTGCAGGAAGTGATCTGACAGATCCAGCACAGTGATCCACAGTGACCATTATGTGATCACTGTCGATCACTGTGCTGGAGCTGCCAGATCACTTCCTGCAGCTAGATCCTGAGGATCTAGCTGCAGGAAGTGATCTGACAGATCCAGCACAGTGATCGACAGTGATCACATAATGGTCACTGTGGATCACTGTGCTGGATCTGTCAGATCACTTTCTACAGCTGGATTCTGAGGATCTAGCTGCAGAAAGTGATCTGACACCCGGGCGCAGTGACCCACTATGTGCATCACTGCGCCTGGGCTGCCAGATCGCTTTCCGCAGCTCGATCCCTATGCATGGGGATCGAGCTGCAGAAAGCTATCTAACAGCCCGGGCGCAGTGATGCACATAGTGGGTCAATGCGCCTGTGCTGCCAGATCGCTTTCCGCAGCTCGATCCCCATGCATGGGGATCGAGCTGCGGAAAGTGATCTGGCAGCACAGGCGCAGTGATGCATATAGTGGGTCACTGCGCCCAAGCTCTTAGATCGCTGCTCTGCAGCCCGATCTCCCTGCATGGGCATCGAGCTGCAGAAAGCAATCTGACAGCCCGGACGCAGTGATGCACATAGTGGGTCAATGCGCCTGTGCTGCCAGATTGCTTTCCGCAGCTCGATCCCCATGCATGGGGATTGAGCTGCGGAAAGCGATCTGGCAGCACAGGCGCAGTGATGCATATAGTGGGTCACTGCGCCCAGGCTCTTAGATCGCTGCTCTGCAGCCCGATCTCCCTGCATGGGCATTGAACTGCAGAAAGCAATCTGACAGCCCGGACGCAGTGATGCACATAGTGGGTCAATGCGCCTGTGCTGCCAGATCGCTTTCCGCAGCTCGATCCCCATGCATGGGGATTGAGCTGCGGAAAGCGATCTGGCAGCACAGGCGCAGTGATGCATATAGTGGGTCACTGCGCCCAGGCTCTTAGATCGCTGCTCTGCAGCCCGATCTCCCTGCATGGGCATCGAACTGCAGAAAGCAATCTGACAGCCCGGACGCAGTGATGCACATAGTGGGTCAATGCGCCTGTGCTGCCAGATCGCTTTCCGCAGCTCGATCCCCATGCATGGGGATCGAGCTGCGGAAAGTGATCTGGCAGCCCAGGCGCAGTGATGCACATAATGGGTCACTGCGCCCGGGGTGTCAGATCACTTTCTGCAGCTCGATCACCATGCTGGCGGATCGGGCTCCAGAGTAGCGATCTGAAAGCAAAGGTGATCGAGCGTCGTGGGACCTTCGTTGTGGACTACGTCGGAGACAATCAAATGTCGTGGGACCTTCGTTATGGACTACGTCGGAGCGATCGAGCGTCGTGGGACCTTCGTTGTGGACTACGTCGGATCTTTTTATAATAAAGATGGAGTCCGAATTGTGTCTGTGTTTTTTTTTCAAATAAAAAGATTTTTCTCTGTGTGTATTTATTGACTATTTACCGTACTAGAGATTCCTAATGGCGGGTCTAACATTGGCCCTATATTATGAATCTCGGGCTTAGTGCCAGCTGCCAATAAAAAGCTGGCATTAACCCCTTTATTACCCAGTTAGCCACCGGCACCAGGGCAACTGGAAGAGCGTGGGTACAGCGCCAGAAAATGGCGCTTCAATGAATGCGCCATTTTCTGGGGCGGCTGCGGGCTGCAATTCGCAGCATGGGGGGCCCAGAACGCTTGGGCCTCTCTATGCTGAGGATTCCAGCCCCCAGCTGCCTAGTTGTACCTGGCTGGACCAAAAATATGGCGGAGCCCCACGTAATTTTTTTTTCTAGAATTAGTTCTAGAAATTTAAAAAAAATGGGCTTCGCTGTATTTTTGGTTCCAGCCAGGTATGACAAGGCAGCTGGGGGTGGGTGGCAGTCCGTAGCTGCCAAGTTGTACCTGGCTGGACCAAAAATATGGCGGAGCCCTATGTCATTTTTTTTCTAGAAATATTTCTAGAAATAAAAAAAAAATAGGCTTCGCTGTATTTTTGGTTTCAGTCAGGTATGACGAGGCAGCTGGGGGCTGGTGGCAGTCCGTAGCTGCCAAGTTGTATCTGGCTGGACCAAAAATATGGCGGAGCCCTATGTCATTTTTTTTCTAGAAATACTTCTAGAAATAAAAAAAAAATAGGCTTCGCTGTATTTTTGGTTCCAGCCAGGTATGACGAGGCAGCTGGGGGCTGGTGGCAGTCCGTAGCTGCCAAGTTGTATCTGGCTGGACCAAAAATATGGCGGAGCCCTATGTCATTTTTTTTCTAGAAATAATTCTAGAAATAAAAAAAAAATAGGCTTCGCTGTATTTTTGGTTCCAGCCAGGTATGACGAGGCAGCTGGGGGCTGGTGGCAGTCCGTAGCTGCCAAGTTGTATCTGGCTGGACCAAAAATATGGCGGAGCCCTATGTCATTTCTTTTCTAGAAATAATTCTAGAAATAAAAAAAAATAGGCTTTGCTGTATTTTTGGTTCCAGCCAGGTATGACGAGGCAGCTGGGGGCTGGTGGCAGTCCGTAGCTGCCATTGTACCTGGCTGGACCAAAAATATGGCAGAGCTCCATGGGTCCCCTATGCTGCGAATTGCAACTACTAGACTAGTAATGTTTTTTCACAAAAAGTTTCTTTATTCATTTATACGTCTCAATTTGTGAAGCACATGGTGGTTCAAAGTGCTCACTGTGCATCTAGATACGTTCCTTGGGGGGTCTAGTTTCCAAAATGGGGTCACTTGTGGGGGAGCTCCAATGTTTAGGCACACAGGGGCTCTCCATACGCGACCTGGTGTCCGCTATCAATTCCAATTGTTGGCAAACACCAGGTTGCGTATGGAGAGCCCCTGTGTGCCTACACATTGGAGCTCCCCCACAAGTGACCCCATTTTGGAAACTAGACCCCCCAAGGAACGTATCAAGATGCATAGTGAGCACTTTGAACCCCCAAGTGCTTCACAAATTGATCCATAAAAATGAAAAAGCACTTTTTTTTCCACAAACATTTTCTTTTTTCATTATTACGGACCAATTTGTGAAGCACCTGGGGGTTCAAAGTGCTCACTATGCAGCTAGATATGTTCCCTGGGGGGTCTAGTTTACAAAATGGGGTCACTTGTGGGGGAGCTCTAATGTTTAGTCACACAGACGCTCTCCATACGCAACATGGTGTCCGCTAACAATTCCAATTGTTAGCGGACACCATGTCGCATATGGAGAGCCCCTGTGTGCCTAAACATTGGAGCTCCCCCACAAGTGACCCCATTTTGGAAACTAGACCCCCAGGGAACTTATCTAGATGGATAGTGAGCATATTGACCCCCCAGGTGCTTCACAAATTAATAGAAAATTTTTTTTTTTGCGTAAAACAAGTACTTTTTCATTTTTACAGATCAATTTGTGAAGCACCTGGGGTTCAAAGTGCTCACTATGCATCTAGATACGTTCCTTGGGGGGTCTAGTTTGCAAAATGGGGTCACTTGTGGGGGAGCCTCAATGTTTAGGCACACAGGGGCTCACCAAACGCGACATGGTGTCCGCTAACAATTTGAGCTCATGTTGCATTCAAATTGTTAGCGGACACCATGTCGTGTTTGGAGAGCCCCTGTGCGTCTCCACATTGGAGCTCCCCCACAAGTGACCCCATTTTGGAAACTAGACCCCCCAGGGAACATATCTAGCTGCATAGTGAGCACTTTGAACCCCCAGGTGCTTCACAAATTGGTCCGTAATAATGAAAAAAGAAATTTTTGTGGAAAAAAAAGTGCTTTTTCATTTTTATGGATGAATTTGTGAAGCACCTGGGGCTTCAAAGTGCTCACTATGCATCTAGATACGTTCCCTGGGGGGTCTAGTTTCCAAAATGGGGTCACTTGTGGGGGAGCCCCAATGTTTAGGCACACAGGGGCTCACCAAACGCGACATGGTGTCCGCTAACAATTTGAGCTCATTTTGCATTCAAATTGTTAGCGGACACCATGTCGTGTTTGGAGAGCCCCTGTGCGTCTCTACATTGGAGCTCCCCTACAAGTGACCCCATTTTGGAAACTAGACCCCCCAGGGAACATATCTAGCTGCATAGTGAGCACTTTGAACCCCCAGGTGCTTCACAAATTGGTCCGTAATAATGAAAAAAGAAAATGTTTGTGGAAAAAAAAGTGCTTTTTCATTTTTATGGATGAATTTGTGAAGCACCTGGGGGTTGAAAGTGCTCACTATGCATCTACATACGTTCCTTTGGGGGTCTAGTTTCCAAAATGGGGTCACTTGTGGGGGACCTCCTATGTGGAGACGCACAGGGGCTCTCCAAATGCAACATGGTGTCCGCTAACAATTTGAGCTCACTTTGCATTCAAATTGTTAGCGGACACCATGTCGTGTTTGGAGAGCCCCTGTGTGTCTCCACATTGGAGCTCCCCCACAAGTGACCCCATTTTGGAAACTAGCCCCCCCAGGGAACATATCTAGATGCATAGTGAGTACTTTGAACCCCCAGGTGCTTCACAAATTGATCCGTAATAATAAAAAAAGAAAATGTTTGTGGAAAAAAAAGTGCTTTTTCATTTTTATGGATGAATTTGTGAAGCACCTGGGGGTTCAAAGTACTCACTATGCATCTAGATACGTTCCCTGGGTGGTCTAGTTTCCAAAATGGGGTCACTTGTTGCGGAGCCCCAATGTTTAGGCACACAGGGGCTCACCAAACGCAACATGGTGACAGCTAACAATTTGAGCTGATTTTTATTCAAATTGTTAGCGGACACCATGTCGCTTTTGGAGAGCCCCTGTGTGCCTAAACATTGGAGCTCCCCCACAAGTGACCCCATTTTGGAAACTAGACCCCCCAGGGAACATATCTAGATGGGTAGTGAGCATATTGAACCCCCAGGTGCTTTACAAATTGATCTGTGAAAATGAAATAGTACTTTTTTTTTTCACAAAAATTTTCTTTTAGCCTAAATTTTTTCGTTTTCACATGACAACAGCATAAAATTCATCCTAAAATTTGTTGGGCAATTTCTCCTGAGTACACCGATACCTTATATGTGGTCATAAACCACTGTTTGGGCACACAGCAGGGCTCAGAAGGGAAGGAGCGCCATTTCACTTTTTGGATGTAAAATTAGCTCCAAAATTCAAATTGCGCTCCTTCCCTTCTGAGCCCTGCCGTGCGCCCAAACAGTGGTTTATGACCATATATGAGGTATCTGTGTACTCGGGAGAATTTGCACAACACATTTTAAGATCCATTTTATCCTGTTGCCCATGTGAAAATGAAAGAATTGAGGCTAAAAGAACATTTTTGATAAAAAAATTAAAATATCCATTTTTTGTTTCCACTTTGCCTTAGGTCCTGTGAAGCACCTGAAGGGTTAATCATCTTCTTGAATATAGTTTTGAATAGCTTGAGGGGTACAGTTTTTGAAATGGTGTCACTTTTGGGTGTTTTCTGTCATGTACACCCCTCAAAAGGACTTCAAATGTGATGTGGTCACTAAAAAAAATGGTTTTGTAAATTTTGGTTGAAAAATGAAAAATTGCTCATGAACTTTGAACCCTTATAACGTCCTACCAAAAAAAAATTTTTCTTCCAAAATTGTGCTGATGTGAAGTAGACATGTGGGAAATATTATTTAATAACTTTTTTCTGTCACATATCTCTCTGGTTTATCAGAAAAAAAAATTAAAAATGTGAAAATTGTGAAATTTTCAAAATTTTTGCCATATTTTTGATTTTTTCACAAATAAACACAAAAATTATCGACTTAAATTTAATACTAGCATGAAGCCCAATGTGTCACGAAAAAACAATCTCAGAATCGCTAGGATCGGTTGAAGCGTTCCAGAGATATTACCTCATAAAGGGACACTGGTCAGAATTTCAAAAAATGCCAAGGTCTTTAGGGTCAAAATAGCCTGGGTCCTGAAGGGGTTAAATAGTACCGTTCTTGTTCTTGAATACTAACAGTGTAGAGTCTACCAATGACTGAAGCACCTCCTCTCCTTCTAACTTCCCATGCACCTTCTTTCCAAACATAATGCTCAGGAATTTGACGATATAAGTACTCATGAGCATTGGGATCATTCTCATTGAGGGCAAAGTAGGCCATGAGTGTTGATTGTCTGTCCATTGAATAACTGATGTTGTCCACAGAATCACCCTCGTGAAAAAAAAGTGATTGTGAATGAGGCAGATGTACTGCAAGACGAATAATGCTGTGAGATTGTCTATGCATTGGGAAAGCAAAGATTCGCCAAGCTGCCTCTGGTGCACTGACATATCTGGAATCCATGAATTTATGAGTTTCATCGTGTCTGATGTTGGTTTCACAAATTTCCAGATTGGCTTTATCATGACCTTTGTAGACATATTTGAAGAGGTATTTTACGCTCTGAATGGAAGCACATACTTCCACATTAATATGACACTTATATTTTAATAGAAGGAAAGGGTTATATGGAACCACCCAAGAATTATCAATCATCATGGAATGGTGTGGAAAAGAAGGTCCTTCGTTTCTTTGATAACTTGGATATGCATCCTCAGGTATAACAGTTTTTGTTTGAAACTTTTTGGGAAAAGCTTTTTTACACTTTCCATTCTCCATACATGGAGAATTGGGATTGTGTTGTCCACAGGGGCCATGAATCATGTGTTGCATGACAGTTTGATGGAGCACAGGGTAATGTGATGGATCAGGAATTTCAGCCCAAACAGTATTGTCCACTTCCACCTCAGTTCTTAGTTTTGAGTTGGCATCCAGAATAATTAGAATGTGAGCATGTGGTAGGCCTCGCTTTTGAAATTCTATCACATGAACCATAGCACAAACCTTACCAAATAATCCACAATTAATATCTTTCAAAAGGGCTTCAAGTTTAATCCTGAATACACGGGCCACTAAATCCGGGCGATGTTCAGCACGCTGCTATGGGTGTAAATTGGTTGCAATTTCACTCCATTTTGGATTACAGGTCATCGTTATAAAAAGATCTGGTCTTCCAAATTTAGTTACAATCGCCATGCATGTTTCGGGGACGTCCCTCAAAGGAAGATGGTAAAATTACCGTCTTGCCAATGGGGATTCCTTTTTCTATGGATTTTCTCAGCAAATGTTCTTGAAGGAGACAATAATCCTCCACTTTCAAATCCTTCTGGTGTTGGCGTATAAAATTTAAACGATTCGCCTCGATTTTAACATAGGCATCCACCAAGTACTGCTGTGTCAGTTTACCACCATTAAGGACAGGATTGAATTCTTTCCGTACTGACAGCAAATAACAGTAATACTGCAGTTGTGTCACCCTGCGAGGATTTTGGCCTCGCTGCTTGAGTGCTTCATGCCACCCTTGCTCTCCATGAGGGAAAAACAATGGATACAGTAATGCATCCAAATTACTGTGTAAAATGCTTATTTGCTGTGTTTTGGGGGCCAACAGATTCTTTGGGTCTGGTTTTAGATGTATTAAAATGTCTCTATTAAATGGTGGCTCTCCATCAGCATTTTCAAAGACGACAGCGACTTCATTCACAGTAGGGTTGTTATACCGTCTTGGGTCTTGCTGTCTGTCTTGTTTAATTGCCATGATGATATTGGGAATGTTTGTGCCATGTTCCAATGCTTTGTGTTCTTCTTCTTCCTCCACGTGCCGTAACATTTTGTAGGCTGAAACAAAGGGATTAATACCTTCCAATTGCTCAGCAATAATTCTCATCAAGGCTGGATTACATTTGAGATTTTCTGGAGACTGTAGGCGTTGTTCAGTAGCAGTAGCACTATCCAAAATATACAGCTGTGCATATGCTGGAACTTGACCTTCAGCGTGGTGGAGAGTTCCAGTTCTATGGTAAATTTTGCCGTGAATCCGGAAACAGTAAGGACCGTGTCCAGGTGGTTGAGAAACACTTGCACCCATGGAAGCAAATGCAAAGGAACTATTAATGCTCCTGATATTGTCCATGAGATTTTTACTATATGGGCTGTCTCCTTTCAGTAAAGTAGTGAAGAGCTCAGGGTACTGAGGTAATGGTACCTTAACTTTGCCCTTGTGACAACAAAGGGAGAACTGTCCATCAGATGGCCTTTCAGCCTCAAAATGTAGTGCTTGACAATGTTCACATAACATATTCATGGGCCCACAGGTATGTTGTAAAATACCGGTATCGTCATCAGTAAAGCCAATAGGGATTGATGACGTACGTGAAGTGAGCAACAGATGACCTTTTTTGTAGATGCCTACATAAATAAGGCGTGGCTGTGTAGAACTGTCAACACATTCAACAAAAGAAGTAGTGACTGGAGACTTCTTACTGAGGGTTTTTTTTTTGCGTAGTTGACGCTGTGAGGCAGCCAAATGGGCCAAATGGCGTTGTTTTGAGGTAGGTGACATAATTTGTAAACGTTTGACTTTAGCCAATTTGTGTCTTGTCATGGCAGAAGCAGTCTTGTCTGTTCTTGTTTTAGAAGAACATTTGCACTTCACTTTACTCGTGCCAGATGTTGATGGCAGTTGAGTTTCAGAAAGTGTTGGAGACATATATATGGATGCCATATCAGAGGTAGATGGTTCTCCTTGAACCTTCACCTGTTGTTGTTTGCGTCTTTTGCGTTCCGCCTCAGCTTTTTTGGCCAACCGACTGCTTCTTTCTTCAGCAGACTCCTTTGCAATTCTTTTATTCAAAGCCTTCTTGACCTTAAGCAAACGGAGACGTTTTGTTTCCGGATCTTCCTGCGCACGCTTCTTGCGCTGACGTGCAGCATTGTTAGCTCTAACAGAGCTTTTTTGTTTGTCAGAGCTCATATTGAGCACAGTATAGAAAAATGTATGCAATAATAGCTACAGTATATTATTTAAGGAAGCAATAAATATACATTCTGCATAGCAATATAGTCAAAGTAGTAATATTTATATTGATAATTTTTATTATATACAATATATTTTTATATATAAATTATATCATAAAAATATATCAAAAAAATATATTATATATATTATTAACTTAAATAAATTATGTATATTATATATTACAATTTATTATGTGTATATATATATCTACTATATAATTGCCGTAGGCACTTCCGTGTCGGACCCCGCAAAAGACCGTGGCTTTGTCACTCTGTGACGTCACCACGAGCGAAGCATTGCCCGCGTAGCGGGCATTGCGACCCCTCGCCGCTGTCAGCACACACCCCCAACCCCTGTCACCACACACCCCCCATATGTCCTCACCACCCCCCATATGTCCGCACTCCCCCGCTCCGATCCCGCTCCGGAGCCGCTGCTGTCAGCACATGCTGACACAGTGCTCCGGAGCCTCTCCTGTAACCACACTCCCCGATGTCCCACACACACCCCCCCCCGCTGTCACCACACACCCCCCATATGTCCGCACCCCATATGTCCGCCATCACAATACTCAGTCCGCAAAAAAAACGCATCTGCCGCGTTTGCCGCATAACCGTTACACTTGCGGCGCGGTTGCGGTAATCCCCATAGAAAGTATAGGGGGACTTGCGGCAGGTGCGGCAAGTGCAGTTTTGCACTTGCGGCAGGTGCGGCCGCGAAAAAAACCGCGGCTGACTGCGGGTTTTTTCGCGTCCGCACTTGCCGCAAGTGCAAAACCGCACTTGCCGCACCTGCCGCAAGTCCCCCTATACTTTGGGGATTACCGCAACCGCGCCGCAAGTGTAACGGTTATGCGGCAAACGCGGCAGATGCGTTTTTTTTCACCGCATCTGCCGCGAATTGATATATTCATAATTATATATATACTTGGTGGCGGCCCGATTCTAAAGAATCATGCTGACACAGTGCTCCGGAGCCTCTCCTGTAACCACACTCCCCGATGTCCCACCCCCCCCCCCCCCCCGCTGTCACCACCCCCCCCCATATGTCCGCACCCCATATGTCCGCCATCACAATACTCACCCCGCCGTCATTTCATCCATTCATAACAACCGCCAATAAAAAACGAAAAAAACCGCAAGTTCCGCAATAGTAAAAAACCGCAAGTTCCGCAAATTACCGCAAGTTCCATGTAAAAATGCATTGGGGTGCCGCATTTATCCCGCACGTGAGCCATTATGCGGAACTTGCGGAACTTGCGGTTTTTTGCGGACTTAAGGAAAAAAAAACGCATCTGCCGCATAACCGTTACACTTGCGGCGCGGTTGCGGTAATCCCCATAGAAAGTATAGGGGGACTTGTGGCAGGTGCGGCAAGTGCGGTTTTGCACTTGCGGCAGGTGCGGCCGCGAAAAAAACCGCGGCTGACTGCGGTTTTTTTTTGCGGCCGCACTTGCCGCAAGTGCAAAACCGCACTTGCCGCACCTGCCGCAAGTCCCCCTATACTTTCTATGGGGATTACCGCAACCGCGCCGCAAGTGTAACGGTTATGCAGCAAACGCGGCAGATGCGGTTTTTTCACCGCATCTGCCGCGAATTGATATATTCATAATTATATATATACTAGGTGGCGGCCCGATTCTAAAGAATCGGGTATTCTAGTCTATGGTTTGCAGGGTATACGGGGGCTCAGTGGTTAGTAGACTATAGAGCGGCTCAGTGGTTAGCATAGTATTTGGAGGTTCAGTGGCTCGTAGTCTGCCTCAGGGCAGAGTGCAGTGGTCAGGGGCAGAGTGCTGTGGTCAGGGGCAGAGTGCTGTGGTCAGGGGCAAGTCAGTGGCAGGCAGAGTGCAGGGCGGGCCCGATGCAATAGCATCGGGAGCGCGGTGAAATCAATTGTGTGTATACAGGCGGGTCAGTGGGTAGCAGAGTATACAGGGGGTTCTGTGGGTAGCAGAGTATAGAGGCAGCTCAGTGGGTAGCAGAGTATAGAGGCGGCTCTGTGGATAGCAGAGTATGATGTGGCGGGTGTCTGGAGGGGTTAGGAGAGGTGGCGCTGGAGGGGTGAGGAGAGGTGGTGCTGGAGGAGTGAGGAGAGGTGGTGCTGGAGGGGTGAGGAGAGGTGCGGATGGAGGGGTGAGGAGAGGTGGCGCTGGAGGGGTGAGGAGAGGTGGCGCTGGAGGGGTGAGGAGAGGTGGCGCTGGAAGGGTGAGGAGAGGTGGGCGCTGGACGGGTGAGGAGAGGTGAGCGCTGGATGGGTGAGGAGAGGTGCAGATTGAGGGGTGAGGAGAGGTGGCGCTGGAGGGGTGAGGAGAGGTGGCGCTGGAGGGGTGAGGAGAGGTGGCGCTGGAGGGGTGAGGAGAGGTCCTGCTGGAGGGGTGAGGAGAGGTGGCGCTGGAGGAGTGAGGAGAGGTCCGGCTGGAGGGGTGAGGAGAGAGGAGGCTGGAGCGGCGACATCACCGCTCAGTACACCTGTCTTCCTCTAGGCTGCACACCTCTCTCCCTTCTTTCAGGCTGCACACCAGCTGGCTCCGTATCCTCAGGGCTACTTGGCCTACTGCTGGCGGTCCGGCACAGGGCTTACCCCCAGAGGCTCGGGCCAGTCTAGGAGCGGAGGGCGATCCGTGCGGCCGCCATTTCGCTGAGAGCTATCAACAGCTCCGGGCACCGGAAGTGAGGGGGAGGAGCTTGCACCTGTGAAACCGGCGGGAGCGAGCGCGAGGCACTCGGGAGACGACCGGCATTAGCCGGTCATCTCCCTAAGTGGTGTGTGGCGGGCGGGAGACGACTGGCTAACGCCGCTCATTTCATGGCCGTGATGTGTGTGTGTTTTGGGCAGTGTAGGGGCGGGCGTAAGCGTGGCGGGGCTGCCTGAGTCCCGGTCTGCTTAGGGGCGCCATGTTGGTCCACCCTGGGCGTGTGTAGCGCTGTGGTGACGTCACTTTGGCCATGACAAAGTGACGGAAGTGGTGGGCAAAGTGACGTAAGTGAGCCTTCGGGTTTTATATATATTAGATATACATATAGCAGCGCTATGGTATATGGTGGTACATTAAATGACATGTATAGCAATGCTATGGTATATGGGGGTACATTAGAGGACATGTATAGCAGCACTGTGGTATATGGCAGTACATTACAGTACATGTATATCAGCACTATAGTATATGGCGGTACATTACATGTATAGCAGCGCTATAGTATATGGCGGTACATTCCAGTACATCTATAGCAGCACTATAGTATATGGCGGTACATTACGTGTATAGCAGCACTATAGTATATGGTGGTACATTACAGTACATGTATAGCAGCACTATGGTATATGGCGATACTCCGCTCCCCGCTTCTCCAGAGTAAAAGTAAAAAAAATCCTGAGTGAGGATACTCACCTGTCCACCGGCTCGCTCCACCTCCATCTTCTAGGTCCTACAGGCGTTTAGGACCTGTGGTTGCCTGGGAAACCGATCAGCTGATCGGTCACATAAGCGCTAACTGCCGGGGGGCAGGATGGAGTAGGGGGTCAGGATGGTGCCGGGGGGGGGGGAGTGGCGGGATTGTGTCGGGGGGCAGGATGGCAGGTGTGCAGGATGGAGCCGGGGCAGGATGGAGGCGGAGGGGGGGGACAGGATGGAGGGAGCGGGCAGGATGGAGGCGGAGAAGGATGGTGGCGGGGGGGTAGGGTTGGATAGTGGGGAGCGGGGCAGGATGGAGTGAGCGGGGCAGGATAGAGCCGGAGGAGCAGGATGGTGGCAGGGGGGGTAGGGTTGGATAGTGGGGAGCGGGGCAGGATGGAGTGAGCGGGGCAGGATAGAGCCGGAGGAGCAGGATTGTGGCGGGGGGGCAGGATGGAGTGAGCAGGGCAGGATGGAGCGAGCGAGGAAGGATGGAGCCGGAGGAGCAGGATGGGGGGGGGGGCAGGATGGAGCGAGCACACTTGCACACACATGCATCATGTACATAGCACACCTGGACGCACATGCATCATGCACACAGCATACCTTCAAGCACATGTATCATGCACACAGCAGACAGCTCTTTAAGTTGGCGCTCATGTATCATGCACACAGCAGACGTGCACACACATGTATCATGCACACGGCACACACGCATCATGCACACAGCACACATACATCATGCACGCAGCACACCTATGCATCATGCACACAGCACACCTGCACACACATGCATCATGCAGACAGCACACACATGCATCATGCACACAGGTCTTTAACGTGGCGCTCATGTATCATGCAGACAGCACACCTGCACACACGTGTCATGCACACCTGCACATACATGCATCATGCACACAGCACCCCTGCACACATATGTATCATGCACACAGCAGACCTGCACACACATGTATCATGCACACAGCACCCACATGTATAATGCACACAGCACACACATGCATCATGGCCACCTGCACACACATGCATCATGCACACAGCACACACATGCATCATGCACACAGCACACACATGCACCATGTGTGATGCATGTGTGTGCAGGTGTGCTGTGTGCATGATACATGTGTGTGCTGTATGCATGATGCATGTGTGTGGTGTGTGCATGATAGATGTGTGCTGTGTGCATGATGCATGTGTGTGCTGTGTGCATGATACATGTGTGTGCTGTGTGCATGATGCATGTTTGTGCAGTGTGCATGATACATGTGTGTGCTGTGTGCATGATGCATGTGTGTGCTGTGTGCATGATACCTGTGTGTGCAGGTGGCCATGATGCATGTGTGTGCAGGTGTGCTGTGTGCATTATACATGTGTATGCAGGGGTACTGTGTGCATGATGCATGTATGTGCAGGTGTGCATGACACGAGTGTGCAGGTGTGCTGTGAGCATGATACATGAGCGCCACGTTCAAGACCTGTGTGCATAATGCATGTGTGTGCTGTCTGCATGATGCATGTGTGTGCAGGTGTGCATGATGCATAGGTGTGGTGTGTGTATGATGTACGTGTGCTGTGTGCATGATGAGTGTGTGACGTGTGCATGATGCATGTGTGTGCAGGTGTGCATGATACATGTGAGTACGTCTGCTGTGTGCATGATACATGAGCGCCAACTTAAAGAGCTGTCTGGTGTGTGCATGATACATGTGTGTGGTGTATGCATGATGCATGTGTGTGCTGTATGCATGTTGTTGTGTGTGCTGTGTGCATGATACATGTGTGTGCTGTATGCATGATGCATGTGTGTGCATGATACATGTGTGTGCTGTATGCATGTGTGTGCTGTGTGCATGATACATGTGTGTGCTGTATGCATGTGCATGATACATGTGTGTGGTGTGTGCTGTGTGCATGATACATGTGTGTGCTGTATGCATGATGCATGTGTGTACTGTGTGCATGATGCATGTGTGTGCTGTGTGCATTATGGATGTGTGTGCTGTGTGCATGATACATGTGTGTTCTGTATGCATGTGTGTGCTGTGTGCATGATACATGTGTGTGGATGATGCATGTGTGTGCATGATACATGTGTGTGCTGTGTGCATGATACATGTGTGTGCTGTATGCATGATGCATGTGTGTGCTTTGTGCATGATACCTGTGTGTGCAGGTGGGCATGATGCATGTGTGTGCAGGTGTGCTGTATGCATTATACATGTGTGTGCTGTGTGCATGATACATGTGTGTGCAGGTTTGCTGTGTGCATAATGCATGTGTGTGGAGGGGTGCTGTGTGCATGATGCATGTATGTGCAGGTGTGCATGACGTGTGTGGAGGTGTGCTGTCTGTATGATACATGAGCGCCACGTTAAAGACCTGTGTGCATGATGCATGTGTGTGCTGTCTGCATGATGTATGTGTGTGCAGGTGTGCTGTGTGCATGATGCATAGGTGTGCTGTGTGCATGATGTATGTGTGCTGTGTGCATGATACATGTGTGTGCTGTGTGCATGATGCGTGTGTGCCGTGTGCATGATGCATGTGTGCATGATACATGTGTGTGGACGTCTGCTGTGTGCATGATACATGAGCGCCAACTTAAAGAGCTGTCTGCTGTGTGC
>JARQOC010000006.1:177929047-177956547 GCA_033576535.1 Allobates femoralis | reverse complement strand
AGTGTAGGGGGTGTTGCGGCAGATGCGGCAGCTGAGGTAGCGACTCGCAATGGCCTCGCGGCCATTGCTCGCGCTACCCCAGCGGTAAATCGCTAACTTTGTGGCCGGGCCTCTGGTTCTATTTTCGGCCAACGACTCGCAATGGCCGCTTCGCGGCCATTGCTCGCGCGTGGTGACGTCACAGCGTGACATAGCCACGGCGTTTTCGGGGTCCGACACGATTTTGCCTACGGCAATTATAGAGTAGATAAAAATATATTGTATATATTGGTATTAAATAGATTATTGATCTATATGTTACACAATTATATAAATATTTTTCAGCCTTATATTAAATTTTTGTCTGAAATTATGTCAGTGGCTGAATATTTAATCTATATTATCTCTTTATAATTCTTTTGTGTTCTAAGACCCTTACAACATAATAGTTCAATTTTCCTTAAATGATATCAACCATACAAATATATGTAGTTGGTGTAAAGATGTCATTGGAATAATTGGATTATTATTTAAAAATCTTAAAAAAAAATTTAAAAATATTCTAGACACCCGATGCATTTGCATCGGGCTCACAGCTAGTATATATATATATATATATATATAATTATATAATATATATATATATATATATATATATATATATATATACTAATCATATACATATATATAATATGACATCTATATATATATATATATTAATCTATATCTATATCTATATCTATATATATATATATATATATATATATATATATATATAATTATGAATATATCAATAAATAATCGATTATATTGGCCCAAAAAGATAGGGCCCTTTCACATCAGCGTTTTTTGAAATTCGCGGCAGATGCGGTGAAAAAATGCATCTGCCGCGTTTGCCGCATAACCGTTACACTTGCGACCCGCAGTCAGCCGCGGTTTTTTTCGCGGCCGCACCTGCCGCAAGTGCAAAAACCGCACTTGCCGCACCTGCCGCAAGTCCCCCTATACTTTCTATGGGGATTACCGCAACCGCGCCTCAAGTGTAACGGTTATGCGGCAAACGCGGCAGATGCGTTTTTTTGCGGACTGAGTATTGTGATGGCGGACATATGGGGTGCGGACATATGGGGGGTGTGTGGTGACAGCGGGGGGGGTGTGTGTGGACATCGGGGAGTGTTTTTACAGGAGAGGCTCCGGAGCACTGTGTCAGCATGTGCTGACAGCAGCGGCTCCGGAGCGGGATCGGAGCGGGGGTGTGCGGACATATGGGGGGGGGGTGAGGACATATGGGGGGTGTGTGGTGACAGGGGTTGGGGGTGTGTGCTGACAGCGGCGAGGGGTCGCAATGCCCGCTACGCGGGCAATGCTTTGCTCGTGGTGACGTCACAGAGCCACGGTCTTTTGTGGGGTCCGACACGGAAGTGCCTACGGCAATTATATAGTAGATACATGCGCACACACACACACATATATATATATATATATATATATATATATATATACACATGCACACACACACATATATATACATGCACACACACACACATATATATATATAAACATGCACACACACACATATATATACATGCACACACACACACATACATATATATACATGCACACACAAACACATATATATATATATATACATGCACACACACACACACATATATATATATATATACATGCACACACACACACATATATATATATATATATACATGCACACACACACATATATATATATACATGCACACACACACATATATATATATACATGCAACACACACACACATATATTATATACATGCACACACACATATTAATATACATGCACACACACACATATATATATATATATACATGCACACAACACACACATATATATATACATGCACACACAACACATATATAAATCATGCCACACACCATATATACATGCACCACACATATATATATATATATATACATGCACACACACACACATATATATATTATATACATGCACACACACACATATTTATATATATATATAACATGCACACACACACATATATATATATTACAATGCACACACATACATATATATACATGCAACACACACACATATATATCATATAATAAATCATGCACACACACACCACATATATATATACATGCAACACACACATAACATACACACATATATATAATCACACACTACCACACATATATACATGCACACACACACACACACATATATATATATATACACATGCACACACACACATTATATATATATAAATACATGCACACACACACATATATATATATCATGCAACACACATAATATATATACATGCACACACACACACACACACACTAATATATATACATGCACACACCACACACACATATATAATAATATACACATGCACACACACACACATATATATTACATGCACCACACACACATATATATATATATATACAGCACACACACACACACATTATATATATACATGCACACACACACATATATATATATATACATGCACACACACCAATCATATATATATATAATAATATACATGCCCACACACACACAATATATAAATATATATATATACACATGCACACACACACACATATATACATGCACACACACACATATATTATATATATACATACACACACACACACATATATATACATGCACACACACACAATATATATATATATATACACATGCACACACACACCACATATATATTAATACATACACACACACACAACACATAATATATATATCATCACACACATCACACACATATATATATACACTACACACATGCACACACACATATATATACATGCACACACACACACACATATATATATATACACATATCACACATATCACACACACACATATATATACATGCACACACACACATATATATATATTATACATGCACACACACACACACATATATATACATGCACACACACACACACATATATATATACATGCACACACACACACACACATATATATATACATGCACACCACACAATATATATACATGCACACACACACATATATATATATACATGCACACAAACCCCACACACACACACATATATATATATACACCATATATACATCACACACACACACACACATATATATTATATATATATACATGCACACACACACATAATTATACATGCACACACACACATATTATATATATATACATGCACACACATCAACACATTTATACATGACAAACCATATCACCACACAACATATTATATATCATACACAACTAACAATTATATTATACAGCAACACACACAATATATATACATGCACACATCACAATATATACATGCACACCACAAATATATTATTACATCATACACATTATAATATTACATGCACACACACAAATATATATATTATACATATACATACACACACATATAATATATTACATGCACATCACACTATAATATATAATACATACAACATAAACATTTACATGCACACTAATTATATATTATAAATCACACACACACCTTATATATAATATATACATGCACACACATACATAATATATATACTAGCTGTAGCGATGCAATCACATTCTAGACTGATTAATTTTATATATATAGCTTAGTATGAAGCATCGTATCTAATATTTTATTGTTTTTTTAAGATTTTTAATATTAATGATCATCATACAATTATACCAACTATTATATTATATAATATATTATATATAATATATATATACATGCACACACACATATTATATATACATGACACAATACATATATATATATATTACATGCCACAACAACATATATTATATTACATGCACACACATATATATTATATTATATATACATTGCACACACACACATATATTATATATATTATATATATATATATGCCACACACATAATATATATATATATATATATAATTATACATGCACACACACACATATATTATAATACACATTTTATATATAATATAACACACATCACACACACATATTATATTACACTGCACACACACACTATTATATATACATGCACACACACACACACACATATATATATTACATGCCACACACACACATATTATATATATATATACACTGCACACACACCAATATATATAATAAAATATATATATACATGCACACACACACAACACTATATATATAACATGCACACACACACATATATATATACATGACACACACAAACACAATATATATATTATATAATTGCACACACATTATATATATTATATACATGCACACACCACATATATATATATATTATACATGCACACACACACACACACACATATTTTATATACTAGCTGTGAGCCCGATGCAAATGCATCGGATTCTAGAACGTGCATTAATTTGATTATAGTAGTTATAGCTGTTAGCCTGATGCAAATGCATCGGGTATCTAAAATATGTTTATTGTTTTTTTAAAGATTTTTAAATAATAATCGCATCATCAGTAGCAATAATATAAGCCAAAGCATTATTATTAGCAGTAATAGCAGTATTAATAGCATTATTAGCAGTATTATGAGCATTAATAACAGTATTAATAGCATTAATAGCATTATTATTAGCATTAATAGCATTATTAATAGCATTATTAGCATTAATAATAGCATTAATAACATTATTAATAGCATTAATAGCATTATTATTAGCATTAATAGCATTATTAATAGCATTATTAGCATTAATAATAGCATTAATAACATTATTATTAGCATTAATAGCATAATTATTAGCATTAATAGCATTATTATTAGCAGTAATATCATTATTATTAGCATTTTTTTTTTTAATTATTATTTTTTATTTAATTATTTATTATTTTTTATTTTTTTTTTATTATATTTTAATTATTTTTTTTATTATTAAATTTATTATTTAGGCTGAGACCCAGTTTTCTTTCAGGTCCGCTGAAAGGGCTGATATAATTAGCATATATTTAATTTTTTTATTATTATTTTTATTGAATTATTAATTATTTTTAATTTATTTTTTTATTATTTTTTAATTATTTTTTAATTATTTTTTTTATTATTAAATTTATTATTTAGGCTGAGACCCAGTTCTCTTTCAGGTCCGCTGAAAGGGCTGCTATAATTAGCATATATATATATAATTTTTTTATTATTATTTTTATTGAATTATTTATTATTTTTAATTTATTTTTTATTTTTTTATTTTTTAATTATTTTTTAATTATTTTTTTTATTATTAAATTTATTATTTAGGCTGAGACCCAGTTCTCTTTCAGGTCCGCTGAAAGGGCTGATATAATTAGCATATATTTAATTTTTTTATTATTATTTTTATTGAATTAATTATTTTTAATTTATTTTTTATTATTTTTTAATTATTTTTTAATTATTTTTTTTATTATTACATTTATTATTTAGGCTGAGACCCAGTTCTCTTTCAGGTCCGCTGAAAGGGCTGATATAATTAGCATATATTTAATTTTTTTATTATTATTTTTATTGAATTATTTATTATTTTTAATTTATTTTTTTATTATTTTTTAATTATTTTTTAATTATTTTTTTTATTATTAAATTTATTTATTTTTTTAAGTCAGACTGAGACGCAGTTCTCATTCAGGTCCGCATTTTTTTTTTTTTTTATTATTATTTTTATTTAATTATTTATTATTTTTTATTTATTTTTTTATTATTTTTTAATTATTTTTAAATTATTTTTTTTATTATTAAATTTATTTATTTATTTTTTTTTTCCAAATTCTTTATTTTATGTTTCAAACTTAGAAAAGAAAACTGTGTACACAGAGACACATATCAAAACCATTAGTGAAGCAGTTATAGTCACTGAAATACACAGACAAATTACAATGGAAGTAGATAAAGCAGTTTCCCCCAAACAGACCGGGGGCCACTGTAACTTAGAACATAACGAACAAAACAAAAAATTCCCATTATAGAAGAAAATCAGAGATGTTACCCACATCTCGAAAAATGTGATAATTTATTGTAGGTCACCTGAGATTTTGAATGTGTGCTAAAAGAGATCTGAACCCCTATATCTTAGTCTAAATGGCACTTCTATGGTCAATCTGTTTTTAATCTTCCTGTCGCCCGTATATTACTATGGTATAGACCCATTTCTTCTATCCCTACCAGCTTCCAATAATTTATTATTTTTTTAAGTGAGAGTGAGACACAGTTCTCATTCAGGTCCGCCTTTTTTTTTCCCCATTGACATATATTACCGTGTGTCGGCGATTTTATGGCCGCCGACCTGGTTCTATTTCTCGGCCCTAAAATCGCGGACACACCGCTAATGCATCTCTATGGGTAGTCAGCCCGATTTCGGATTGGACGCCGACCAATCAGAATTCGAGCTCACTGCCCATAGACATGCATTAGCGGTGTGTCCGCGATTTTAGGGCCGACAAATAGAACCAGGTCGGCGGCCATAAAATCGCCGACACACCGGTAATATATTTTCGGCCCTAAAATCGCGGACACACCGCTAATGCATCTCTATGGGTAGTCAGCCCGATTTCGGATTGGACGCCGACCAATCAGAATTCGAGCTCACTGCCCATAGACATGCATTAGCGGTGTGTCCGCGATTTTAGGGCCGACAAATAGAACCAGGTCGGCGGCCATAAAATCGCCGACACACCGGTAATGTATGTCAATGGGGAAAAAAAAAGGCGGACCTGAATGAGAACTGTGTCTCACTCTCACTTAAAAAAATAAATAAATTTAATAATAAAAAAAATAATTAAAAAATAATAAAAAAATAAATAAAAAATAATAAATAATTAAATAAAAATAATAATAAAAAAAAAAAAAAAATGCGGACCTGAATGAGAACTGCGTCTCAGTCTGACTTAAAAAAATAAATAAATTTAATAATAAAAAAAATAATTAAAAAATAATTTAAAAAATAATAAAAAAATGAGGGGCTCTTCTGATTGGCTGAGGGCAGTATACAGCGACCAATCAGAAGAGGGCCTCAGATCTCATTGAGGTAGAATGGCGGATTTTTCGTCCATTCTATCTTAATGAGAAGGAAGAGGACGTCGGAGGTGGAAGTTTGCGAAAAGAAGACAGAAGATCCCCGGGGCCGGACGAAGAGGCGGAGATGGCGGAAAGAAGAGAGAAGACCCCCGGGGCCGGAGGAAGAGGACGCCTGGCCGGACGGAGGACTTGTGGATCGGACGGACGATCAGATGACTTGAAGGCATGTAAGTGATCGACGGGGACGTTAGGTTAGGGGACGGCGGGGGCTTCGGGTGTAGGGCTTTAGGTGTTAGCGGTGTGAGCTTAGGAGGCGGCGGGGCTTAGGGGATAGGGGCTTAGGTGCGGCGGGGCTTAGGGGGCAGGGGGTGTAGGGGTTTAGGTGCGGAATCGGGGGTAGGGGGTTAGGTGCGGCTTAGGGGGTAGGGGCTTGCGGCAGAGGGTAGTGGCTGTGGCGGGGTAGTGGATTAGGGCGGCAGGGGGTAGGGGCTTCGGCGGCGGGGTAGTGGGTTAGGGGTTAGGGCGGCAGGGGGTAGGGGCTTGCGGCGGGGGTAGTGGGTTAGGGCGGCAGGGGGTAGGGGCTTCGGCGGCGGGGTAGTGGGTTAGGGGTTTGGGCGGCAGGGGGTAGGGACTTGGGGCGGGGGGTAGTGGGTTAGGGCGGCAGGGGGTAGGGGCTTCGGCGGCGGGGGTAGTGGCTTAGGGGTTAGGTGCGGCAGAGTGTAGTGGGTGCGGCAGGGTAGTGGGTTAGGGCGGCAGGGGGTAGGGGCTTCGGCGGCGGGGGTAGTGGGTTAGGGGTTAGGGCGGCAGGGGGTAGGGGCTTGCGGCGGGGTAGTGGGTTAGGGCGGCAGGGGGTAGGGGCTTCGGCGGTGGGGGTAGTGGGTTAGGGCGGCAGGGGGTAGGGGCTTGCGGCGGGGTAGTGGGTTAGGGCGGCAGGGGGTAGGGGCTTCGGCGGCGGGGTAGTGGGTTAGGGGTTAGGGCGGCAGGGGGTAGGGGCTTCGGCGGCGGGGTAGTGGCTTAGGGGTTAGGTGCGGCAGAGTGTAGTGGGTGCGGGGCGGGGTAGTGGGTTAGGGCGGCAGGGGGTAGGGGCTTGCGGCAGAAGGTAGTGGCTGCGGCGGGGTAGTGGGTTAGGGCGGCAGGGGGTAGGGGCTTCGGCGGCGGGGTAGTGGGTTAGGGGTTAGGGCGGCAGGGGGTAGGGGCTTGCGGGGGGTAGTGGGTTAGGGCGGCAGGGGGTAGGGGCTTCGGCGGCGGGGTAGTGGGTTAGGGGTTAGGGCGGCAGGGGGTAGGGGCTTGCGGCGGGGTAGTGGGTTAGGGCGGCAGGGGGTAGGGGCTTCGGCGGCGGGGTAGTGGCTTAGGGGTTAGGTGCGGCAGAGTGTAGTGGGTGCGGCGGGGTAGTGGGTTAGGGCGGCAGGGGGTAGGGGCTTCGGCGGCAGGGTAGTGGGTTAGGGGTTAGGGCGGCAGGGGGTAGGGGCTTGCGGTGGGGTAGTGGGTTAGGGCGGCAGGGGGTAGGGGCTTCGGCGGTGGGGTAGTGGGTTAGGGGTTAGGGCGGCAGGGGGTAGGGGCTTGCGGCGGAGGTAGTGGGTTAGGGCAGCAGGGGTAGGGGCTTCGGCGGCGGGGTAGTGGTGTTAGGGGTTAGGGCTGCAGGGGGTAGGGGCTTGCGGTGGGGTAGTGGGTTAGGGCGGCAGGGGGTAGGGGCTTCGGCGGCGGGGTAGTGGGTTAGGGGTTAGGGCGGCAGGGGGTAGGGGCTTGCGGCGGGGTAGTGGGTTAGGGCGGCAGGGGGGTAGGGGCTTCGGCGGCGGGGGTAGTGGCTTAGGGGTTAGGTGCGGCAGAGTGTAGTGGGTGCGGCGGGGTAGTGGGTTAGGGCGGCAGGGGGTAGGGGCTTGCGGCAGAGGGTAGTGGCTGCGGCGGGGTAGTGGGTTAGGGCGGCAGGGGGTAGGGGCTTCGGCGGCGGGGTAGTGGGTTAGGGGTTAGGGCGGCTTAGGGTGTAGGGGTGCGGCGGACTTAGGGGGTAGGGGTTTAGGTGCGGCGGGGTGGGGGCTTGGCGGCGGGAGCTTAGGAGGCTGCGGGGCTTAGGGGGTAGGGGCTTAGGTGCGGCGGGGCATAGAGGGTAGGGGGTTAGGTGCGGCGGGGCTTACGGGGTAGGGTCATAGGTGCGGCGGGTCGGGGCTTAGGGTGTAGGGGTGCGGCGGCACAGGGCTGTAGTGTACAGCGCGTAGTGGCTTAGAGCGGCAGGGGGCTGTAGTGTACAGCGCGATGGTATACTACAGTCCCATGGCGCTTATGGGCATGGGACTGTAGTATACTATAGCGGTGTACACTACAGTCGTATGGGCTTAGGGCGGCAGGGGGCTGTAGTGTACAGCGCGATGGTATACTACAGTCCCATGGCGCTTATGGGCATGGGACTGTAGTATAGTATAGCGGTGTAGAGGGTTAGGTGCGACGGGGCTTACGGGGTAGGGGCATAGGTGCGGCGGGTCGGGGCTTAGGGTGTAGGGGTGCGGGGGCAGGGGGCTGTAGTGTACAGCGCGTAGTGGCTTAGAGCGTCAGGGGGCTGTAGTGTACAGCGCGATGGTATACTACAGTCCCATGGCGCTTATGGGCATGGGACTGTAGTATACTATAGCGGTGTACACTACAGTAGTATGGGCTTCTGTGGCTTGGTTAGTGGTAGGTGTCAGCGACTCGCAATGCCCGCTTCGCGGGCATTGCTTCGCGAGGCTGCAACGACTCGCAATTGCTTCGGGAGTCCAGGAGAAGCACCTTGGACTCGCTAACCAAGCCACCGGAAGCAGCGCCGCTCCGACGGAAGTCAGCTACGGCAATTATATAATAGATACATACACACACACATATATATATACATGCACACACACACACATATATATACATGCACACACACACACACATATATATATATATATATATATATATAATACATGCACACACACACACATATATATATATTACATGCACACACACACACACACACATATATATATACATACACACACACATATATATATATATATATATATATATATATACATGCACACACACACATATATATATATATACATGCACACACACACACATATATATATATATATACATGCACACACACACACACATATATATATATACATGCACACACACACACATATATATATATATATATACATGCACACACACACACACATATATATATATACATGCACACACACACATATATATATATACATGCACACACACACATATATATATATATATATATGCACACACACACACACACATATATATATATACATGCACACACACACACATATATATATATATATATATACATGCGCACACACACACATATATATATATATACATGACAACACCATACACACACACACATATATATATATACATGCACACACACACACATATATATATATACATGCGCACACACACACATATATATATATATACATGCACACACACACACATATATATATACATACACACACACACATATATATATACATGCACACACACATATAGTTAGATTATATATATATGTGCATCTATATATATAGATGCACATATGAAATGTGCCTAATCAAAGTGAATGTATATATGTGTGTGTAATCCATATGTACATGTGGATTACACACACATATATATGTGCTGGTTTGGGAGGGAGGGGGCCGCCGATACTCACCTTCCGAAGACGCTCCCGATCCTTGCCTAGCGACGCCGGGACTCGGCTTCGGCTTCTCCTGCCGCACTACGCATGCGCGGACCGGAAATGACGCGGTCTCCGGCCTCGCGTCATGAAGAGCGGGGCGGGAAGATTCCAATGGGCTCCCCCGCTCTTCAAATCGATAATGCCGCCCATTAGGGCGTTAGGAAGGGAGCGAGGCGTGGGGAGCGCGGCTCTGGGGACACCGCCCTCCTGACAAGAACGCCCCACTGTCACAGATCATGTAAGTTTCTAAAGTGTTTTATTCACCTTATATAAAGCCATATTAGGTCAGGCAGGGATGGTTAGGGAGCTAGTTAGGGTCTGTAGGGGCAGGTAGTGATAGTTTAGGGGCCATAGATTAGGTGACAGGTTCCCTTTAAACAAATGCAAGTGTATGAAAAATAAAAAAGAATGAATACTTCACCTGTCGGACGCCTTTTCCCGGTGTGCGGTGTCCAGTTCCAAGTGAGATGTCTTCTGCCAGGACCTGAGGTGACGTCAGAGGGGCGTTACTGACGCTGATTGGCTGCTCGCGGTCATGTCATATGTATCACATGACCGCGAGCGCCGGGAACACCCCTCTGACGTCACCACAGGTCCTGGCAGAAGACATCTCACCTGGAACCGGACACCGAACACTGGGAAAAGGCGTCGGACAGGTGAAGTATTCATTCTTTTTTATTTTTCATACACTTGCTTTTGTTTAATTTAGATTTCGCAGTGTATAATTTAGATTTCGCAGTGTATATTAATACACTGTGAAAACTAATGGGCGGTCACAGAGGGGAGGAGGAAGCCGGATTCTTCCTCCCCTCTGTGACATCACTGCGCTTTCTGGAGTAAAGAAAGCGCAGTGCGTGAAAGCCCCTGCGTATTTTGCTGCGTTTTTTTGCGCGGCCGAAAAAGGCAGCAAAAAGCGCGCACAAAAAAGCGCAGCAAAATACGCAAATGTGTGAACACAGCCTAAATAAGGGTTTTTTTTTGTGAATGACGGTAAAGCACGGGGTTAAATTTTCACCTCAAAACATAGTCTATGACGTTCCCCGAGTCAAATGAGGTGTCTGTGTAAGATTTTGTGATTTTAAATGCGAAGGTGCAGATTCCTTTAACGGACATTTATACACACATACATACGCACATACACAAACACACACATATATACACTCAGCATTATATATTAAATATAATTTATCTCAAAAGTCGCTACAATAAAATTCCACTTTGAATACGTGGCAGTTTAAGAAACAATAATTGTATACACTAATCATACAAAGAACATGCACCTTTGTGATGTATATTTGCCAAATACTTTGTGAATGCATCTGTTGTAGCCACAAAATGTATACCTACTGATTAAAGAACAATCTCACATGTTATATGCATTAAACAGTTGGAGGTATGTGTTACCACTTTTTCCCCAGTGTGTTATTGAAGACCACCGAAGAACATTAGCTGCATCTAGGTGGCTTTTAATGGGTTTATCTAAGAATGAGATAAAATGGAGTCCCGTTTCCGTATGAGCCGCAGTTTAAATTCTCATCCTCGGTGAACTGTGCCTAAACAGGCTGGATAATTTTTAAAGGCAATCTGTCAGGTCAAAAATCCACGTGTAACTGATATAATTTTCTAATTCCTTTCTTTAAGCTCTTTCTATTCATTCATTCATTTCTATTATTATTACTCTTCACTTCTATTCTCTGTAAACTGCAAAATAAAAGATTAATTCCATCTGTCAATCACAGTGAGTTCTCTGCTGTCCATTCCACAAGGAATGAATATTCATGTATCATTACACTGTCCTGCCCTCCTGGGGTTTGTTATGCTGGGTGATTCATTGCACACAGAGAAAGGAGGTGTGTTCTCTTGCTCTTAGCTGCAGCTCTTCATGTGATTGTGTGTATCTGAAGCATGTGTGTAGTGTGTGCAGACTGAGATATTTCTATGTGATTATAAAAACATTTCATCATTTGCTCAGCAGATACACACATTACATGTATGTAGGAAAACCAATTGTTATATGAACACATAGATATCTCTTACAGACACCGCACAGTGCAGGACAAAACACCTCCCCCCTCTCCTAGCACAGAGGGGAGAGACAGAACACCAGCTTGGATAGGGTGGATATTAAAATAACATTTATACAGAAGGACTAATTGGCTGTGAAAGTAATGGACAGGACTAATGCACCAGCTGCCTGCAGGGTATGAAAATGCTTATAGCAAGGAAACTACCAAAAGTACAATGATTTTACATGCTTTTTTAAAGGGCTGCCCAGACACTATCAGGTAATTTTTCAGTACGATACTAATATTACCCTTGAATAGAGTCCCTTTAAATGACTGACTTTTGTAACAATAGTTAATCAATTTACTAAATGTAATGTTCTCAACCAAGCAGCACTGGCCTTATAAGAATGGTGGGTCTGTCCGATACATGACTGCTTTAAAAATGTCAGGTGCCCCAGGAGCATTTCGGACTCGCTGCTTACGCGGGATCTCCTCAGGGTATGGGATGGAGTGCGTGCCAGATTCAACCTCTCCTCTTTGGTGAGCCCTTTGACCCCTCTTTTTGACAACCCCGACTTCCTGCCGGCGGTCGATGTGGAGAGGTTCATGTGTTGGTCCTCCAAACAGAAAACCCGAGTCTGTGAGACCCTTATGGGTACTCCCTCTCTGCCCGCTCTAGTGGACCTCCGCGACAGATTTCCGGGTTTCCTACTCCAGTGGTTTGCCTATCTTCAGCTACAGTCATTCATAACATCCCTCAGCTCATTGTCTGAACTGACTAGGGAGCAAACCACCTTTGAAGCACTATTATTACAAACCACACGTAATCTCGCAGATCTATAATATTCTGGCTTGCTCTTCTGATTCAGACCCAACATGGTATGTGGCGGCCTGGGAACGGGATTTGAAACTAGTTCCATCGGACTTGGATTGGGCTAAATCATTCCTGTGTACACACAAAATGTCATTGCCCTGTAAGGTACAGGAAACAAATTTCAAACTGTTAATGAGATGGTATCGCTGTCCGCAAGAGCTCCACAGAATTTACCCATCCCCTCCCGATGCATGTTGGCGTTGCAACGCCTCGGGAGGAAGCTTACTCCACATCTGGTGGAGCTGCCCATCCATACAATCCCTCTGGCAACATGTATTTAGAGTACACGAACACGTTTCAGGGATACATGTCCCCTGTCTGCCTCAAACAGGGCTACTATCTATGATTCCTGATGCGTTCAGGGAGATCAAACATGGCTTGTTGAGGCACTGTCTGGCTGCAACTAGAGCTGTAATACCTCGGAAGTGGAAATTGAGGTCAGCTCCTACTGTGATGGACTGGCTCCATGAGATGGACCATATCTGTCGCATGGAAAAACTTTCTGCCCACTCTGATGCTCAGTTGAGTAAATACTTTTCCACATGGACTGCCTAGCTTCTGTTTCTGGAGTCCCCAGAATTCACAGGTATTCTTTCTACCTAGTCCGACTACTCTAGGCAAGTTGCAATATGTACTTCCAATATGGAGACATGGCGGGATGGCTGTTTCCTGATCCCCTACCCTTATTGTCCTATCCCCCTGTCCTCCCCCCTCTTTCCTCCATCAATATTGATTATACTATTTTATTCCATACTTAATATTACCCCTTCTTTCTTAATTTTTACTAGACTCTTTTCACCTCTTGTTTCTCTTAACCTTCACTTTCTCGACCCTTATGGGTCTAATGGTTATTTGAATATACTGAATGAATGACCTGTTCATTCTACGTTGTCAGGTACAATAAGTATTGGGAACAACTTATTACGTCATGTTAACGCTAAGCATATTACGTTTACAATGCCTGATTTCCCATTTTTTTTCCTCATGTGCTTATAACTAAGCCTGAAATTGATCGAGTGTCTTGTCGGTTGATGTATTCAATTTTTTTTCAAAAATTTGCTTTATTAAACAATGTCAGGTGCCCAGATCTGTCCATTAGTAGCCTATGTGGAGTAACACTGTGTACCTGTCGAGCCCATTGGGACGGGGTACCCGGTACCGGACCGGGTCTGCTTCTGGGGAAGTCACGGGTGGTTCTGGTCCGACCGTGTCCCGGGCCCTGGCAATAGTACGGGGATATTTGCAGGGGATAATGACAGTCGTGACGCCACCCACAGTGTGTGGCCAGTAGTGGGGCCACCGCTGTCGCAGAACCTCCGGGGATGATGTAATGGCAGCTAGGATGGAATAGTTCTCCGTGGGCAGAACTGGGTTCCCCGGGGCACTGAGGATAAAGTCTAATGTGTAGGGTATGGTGCACTTACTGTCCTGATGATGCAGATGTCTCCTTCCAGCATTCAGAGCTGACAAGCTGTGGCTCTCCAGGTGGGGATTTGCTGCAGACCTGTAGGATGGAGTCGTATTCAGGCAGAGACATGCAAGGGAGTCAGATTCAGGGTTCACCGTGTTTACTTCTTAAAGCTCTCATTTACAGTTCACAGTTCCAGTTCGCAAGTTACACTCTTTACACGGGCACACTCTCCCTTCCGGGTTCCCTGCAGCCAGGTTGCTCCTTCTGTAACCCCTCACTCTGCCTCTCTGTCCTTTCAGGCTGTTACTTCACTCTCTGTTGCTCACTTAGTGTGTGTGTGACTCCGGACAGTATGGTGGTGGCTCGGACCCCTGTGGGCCCTCCGGGTTGCCACTGAGCTGCCTGTCCTTTGGGATAAGGACCCTAACGTGTAGCTGAGGTCCCCTGTCGGTTGTCTGGGGATACCGGGTGAAGCAACGGTCCCCTTTAGAGCCGACAGTCTACTTCCAGCCTAGCCACCAATAGTCCTCCGGGTGAGGCTCTACCAGGCTCTCTCTAACCGTGTCTTCGGGTTCAATAGGAGGGCTACTCCGCCTGCAGTCTGCCATCTCAGCCATGGTTCTAGGGCCCAGTGTCACTGTCCCTCTCGTCCCTCACACTCTTGGGGTGCTGGCTCCGGATGGGCTTTCTCTCTGTGGCTCACACTGGGTGCCCAGATTCTGCGCTCCTTCCACCCCACTCTTCCAGGACCTGTGATTCTGTCTTTGCTGCTCAGCCTACACCAGCCTACTACTCCTTTCTCCTCCCCCTGCTCTATATCTACCCTCTGTCACCTGACTTGCTTGCTGGCCCACCCACTGTCTCTAAACCCCACCACCCCTTACCTGCCTAGAGTTCCCAGGCTCCGGGTTGGGTGCTGCCCTCTACTGGTATGTGGGTTGTTGTGGGCTATGAGGGTGTTGGTGTTCAACTGTCGTTCCTACCTTCCTGGCTGCAGTTCCCTTTGTGGCCTCCTGGTCGCAGGGGCGCCACATACCTCAGAAAGAAGAACATGTCTGAGGCCATGCTCAGTGTTGTTAACAAGTGGGCAGCAGGTTTAACTTGTATCATCACAGACTCATATGATAGGTTAATTTGAGAGGCCCTATTCCTATAATAAAATCATTCCCCTAATGAATATGGGATGCTTTATCGCAGGGTCGGGAACCTATGGCTCACGAGCTAGATGTGACTCTTTAGACGGCCGCATCTGGCTCGCAGTCAAATCTATGTTTTTCCCGCCACACAGCATCCCGTCACTGCCGTGTGCCCTTCCGGGTGCATCACTCTGTCCCCGCGACTGTATGGGTGGCTGCAGTCCAATCCGAAGCCAGCAACTCTGACCCAGTCAGAGGCCAGCAGTGGCAGGCCAATCAGTGGCGCATTAAGTCACATGCAGGAATCTGATTGGCCAACCGCTGCTGGCCACTGATTGGGTCCCAGCTGTTGGCTTCAGATTGGACCATATCCGCCCACACGGCAGCATGGACAGAGCGGCACCCGGAACACCATACAGTGCGGAGGACCAGCGAGTATATGTGGCTTTGTTTTTGCAGGTACTGGCACCATGGTGGGGGCAGCGAGGGTATTGCATGGGGATGATGGGGGTTCTGCATGGGGATGATGGGGGTAGTGGATGGGGATGATGGGGGTACGTACTGCATGCGGATGATGTGAGTACTGCATGGGGATGATGGAGGTACATACTGCATGGGGATGATGAGGTGCTGCATGGAGATGATGGGGGTACTTTATTCATCATTGGTTAGCAACAGCATAACTATCAAGAAAAAAAATTCTCTGCAGCACACAGCTACTACCAATATCGTACATATGCTAACAAGCAAAAAATGAGAAAAAATTTAAAAACTTACGTTTTTTCAAAAAACTCATTATTGAACAGCATAACTATGCCATTAAAAAGAATTCAGATACTTATTGTACTTTCTAAAGTGTTAGGGCCGCTTTACACACACCCAACTTCTGTGTCCAACTTCTGAACAGATCTCTGGTTGCAGTGAAATCATGGACACATTGCTCCATTTTGTGGCTGTGTACAATAGAACAATGTGTCCATGATTTCACTGCAACCAGTAAGTTGTTCAGAAGTAGGACAGATAAGTTGGTGTGTGTAAAGTGGCCTTCATATAAAATGCACACATTTACTTATATTCAGTTTTAAAGTTAAAAAAACATTAAAAATAGAAGTTTTAAAATTTAAACATATTGTTTGGCACTCACAGATTTAAATTATAAAATATATCGCGATCATGGCTCTCTCAGCCAAAAAGGTTCTGAGCCCTGCTGTATCATGTATGTTTTGTACACCTGTCCCATTTCTGCACTTTTGTGTCCTGCAGATCCCCATTGCATTATTTCATTTGTACCACTAGGTAGCAGTAGAAGAGCATTAATGTGACCATTTCAAAACCAGAGCCCCATTCTTTAGGGCTATCCTGATCACTGTTTCAGCTAAAAGTTTATTCATCACTGTGAGCAAATAAAACAACATTCTATCCTTCCTTATAAACCACAACATTTGTAAAAGATCCAACACTATATATATATATATAGATATATATATACATTTTTTTTATGCATTAACCTCTAGACGACAGCCTAACGTCTACAGACGTCCGAAAAACAGGGTACTAAAGCCCAGCCTTACGTCTGTAGACGTCGGGCAGGAAATAGCCCTGTAGCGCCGCCCCTGGAGCTAATACCTCTAGGGTGTCAGCGTACCGATTGTAGCTGACACCCTAGAGAGTAGTAATTAGCTGTTTTTGTACCCGCACCTGTAATGTGATGACCGGTAAACACCGTTTACCGATCATCACATTACAAAAGTGAAAGTGCTTTGTACAAAATGCTTTCACTTTGATCCGACATGAAAACACATGTCGGATCAAAGTGATCCATTAACCCCTAAGGCCCCTAAAACCCCCTGTGCCTGAGATTACCCTCTTACCCCCCCACCCCTCCCCCAGGCCATCTCAAAATGGCGGCGCATGTAAAAACGCGCCGCCTCCCCTGCAGCTGCATGCGATCTGACATGTCACAAGTCAGATCGCATGACTGACACATCCCCCTGTGCCCCCCAACACTTTCTGCAGCCTCCGACCCCCTCCAGCCCCCCATCTCCAGCTCTTCCAGCCTCGCTCCTCCAGCCCCGCTCCTCGCTCCTACAGCTTCCCTCCTCCGGTCCTCCAGCTTCCCTCCGCTCCTCCAGCCCCGCTCCTCTGATACCCACAGCCCCTTCCTCGCCCCTCCAGCCCCGCTCCTCTAACCCTCTCCTCCGCTCCTCTTACCCGCTCCTCCGGCTCCCCTCCTCGCTCCTCCGGTCCCGCTCCTGCAGCACCGCTCCTCCAGCTTCCCTCCTCCTCTCTCTCTCACCCGCTCCTGGATCCTGGAGTCCCGATCCTGGGGTCCCGCTCCTGGATCCTGGAGTCCCGATCCTGGGGTCCCGCTCCTGGATCCTGGCACCAGCAGCAGTCTGTCTCCTCTTCTGTGCGCGCAGCTGTGTGAGCTGCGCGCACTCTCAGGGGAATGATAGGTCATGAACTTACAGAGTTCATGACCTATCATTCCCCTGGGGTCACACAGGGGTTAAGTGATCTTCATGGTGATCTGCTTTAGAGATCATGAAGATCAGTTACCCCTGTGTGGTCCCTGGATTGTGATGGGCCATGACCTTAGAGTTCATGACCTATCATTCCCCTGAGGTCAAACAAGGGTTAAGTCATGAACTCTGTAAGTTCATGACCCATCACAATCCAGGAGTCACACAGGGGTACCTTTACACGCCGTAACCGTTGAGAGAAATATTGACGGCGATATGTCGCCTTGCAATAATCGCCGTCAAAATCTCTCCCAATTGCAGCGTGTAACTGGGAAATTTGGCGGCGATCTGTCGCCTCGCCACGGTCGCCTGATCTCTGTGCACTGCTCTGAAATCAGGCGACCGTGGCGAGGCGACATATCGCCGCCAAATTCCCGAATTACACGCCGCAATTGGGAGGGATTTTGAACGGCGATTATTGCAAGGCGACATATCGCCGTCAATATTTCTCGCCGCGGTTGCAGCGTGTAAACGTACCCTTAGAGATTATTATGAAGATCCGTTAATCTCTGTGTGACCCCAGGATCGTGATAGGTCATGAACTTACAGCGTTCATGACCTATCATTCCCCTGGGAGAGTGCCTTATTATAGCATATGGGGGATGCCCCCATATGCTATAACACCGAGAAACATCGCGGGACCGCCGACTGGACTACGTCGGACATCACCGCCCACTGGACTACGTCGGACGCCACAGACAAATAAAGATGGGGTCTAAATTGTGTTTGTTTTTTTTTTCTAATAAAAAAATCTTTCTCTGTGTTGTGTCTTCTCTTACAATTTACTAGAGATTCCTAATGGCGGGTCTAACATTGGCCCTATATTATGAATCTCGGGCTTAGTGCCAGCTGCCAAAAAGCTGGCATTAACCCCTTATTACCCAGTCTGCCACCGCTACACGGCAGCTGGAAGAGCTGGATACAGCGCCAGAAAATGGCGCTTCTATGAATGCGCCATTTTCTGGGGCGGCTGCAGGCTGCAATTCGCAGCGGGGGGGGCCCAGAAAGCTTGGGCCTCCCTACGCTGAGGATTCCAGCCCCAGCTGCCTAGTTGTACCTGGCTGGCCCAAAAACATGGCGAAGCCCACGCCGTTTTTTTTTAAAATTATTTCATGAAATAATTAAAAAAAAAAAGGGCTTCCCTATATTTTTGGTTTCCAGCCAGGTAAAACTAGGCAGAAGGGGTTGGTGGCAGCCCGTAGCTGCCTGCTGTACCTGGCTGGACCAAAAGTGTGGCGAAGCCCCACGTCATTTTTTCTAAAAAATTTAATAAAGAACTACTAGAAAAAAAATGCAGGAGAGGAGACGACCAGGACACGGTGTCTCCGGATCTTGTGCACATGCTCTAAGGCTATCAGCAGCTTTTGCCGATCGCGGCAGATGCGGTGAAAAAAAAGCATCTGCCGCGATTACCGCATAACCGCTGCCCTTGCGGCAAGCCCCATGCAATGTCTATGGGGCTTGCGGTAAGTGTGCGGCAGGTGAGGCAAGTACGGTTTCGGCACTTGCAGCAGGTGCAGCCGCGAAAAAAAACCGCGGTCAGCCGTGTTTTTTTTGCTGCCGCATCTGCCGCAAGTGCTGATACTGCACTTGCCGCACCTGCCGCAAGCCCGCATAGACTTTCTATGGGGCTTGCCGCAACTGTGCCGCAAGTGCAGCAGTTATGCTGTAATCGCGGCAGATGCGTTTTTTTTTACCGCATCTGCCGTGAACGGCAAAAACCGCTGATGTGAAAGTACCCTAAAAGTGAGAAATTGTGTGAAAAAAAGAAAATGTTCAATATGACATTATCAAATTCTGTGAAGTAGCTGTAGCTTCAAAATGCTCACTATACCACTAGACATAATCCGTGAGGCGTCTAGTTTCCAAAATGGGGTCACTTGTGGGGGAGCTCCAATGTTTAGGCACACAGGGGCTCTCCATACGCAACATGGTCTCCGCTAACAATTGGAGCTAATTTTCCATTCAAATTGTTAGCGGACACCATGTCGCATATGGAGAGCCCTCGTGTGCCTAAACATTGGGGCTCCCCCACAAGTGACCCCATTTTGGAAACTAGACACCCCAAGGAATTTATTTAGATGCATAGTGAGCACTTTGAACCCTCTGGTGCTTCACAAATTGATCCGTACAAATGAAAAAGTATTTTTTTTTTCACAAAAACTTTCTTTTGTCCTCAATTTTTTACATTTCACATGAGCAACAGGATAAAATGCATCCTAAAATTTGTTGGGCAATTTCTCCTGAGTACACCGATACCTTATATGTGCTCATAAACCACTGTTTGGGCGCATGGCAGGACTCGAAAGGGAAGGAGCGCCATTTGACTTTTTGAATGGAAACTTAGCTCCAAAAATCAAATGGCGCTCCCTTCCTTCTGAGCCCTGCCGTGCGCCCAAACAGTGGTTTATGACCACTTATGAGGTATCGGTGTACTCAGGAGAAATTGCCCAACAAATTTTAGGATGCATTTTATCCTGTTGCCCATGTGAAAATTAAAAAATTGAGGCTAAAAGAACATTTTTGTTGGAAAAATTAAAATGTCCATATTTTGTTTCCACTTTGCTTTAGTTCCTGTAAAGCACCTGAAGGGTTAATAATCTTCTTGAATGTAGTTTTGAGTAGCTTGAGGGGTGCAGTTTTTGGAATGGTGTCACTTTTGGGTGTTTTCTGTCGTGTACACCCCTCAAAGAGACTTTACATGTGATGTGGTCACTAAAAAAATGGTTTTGTAAATTTTGCTGGAAAAATGAGAAATTGCTGATGAACTTTGAACCCTTATAACGTCCTAACCCCAAAAATTTTTTTCCCCAAAATTGCGCTGATGTAAAGTAGACATGTGGGAAATGTTATTTATTAACTATTTTGTGTCACATAACGCTCCGGTTTAACAGAATAAAAATTCAAAATTTGAAAATGGTGAAATTTTCAAAATTTTTGCCAATTTTTTAATATTTTCACAAATAAACGCAAAAATGATCGATCTAAATTTACTACCAACATGAAGCCCAATATCTCACGAAAAAACAATCTCAGAATCGCTCGGATCCAATGAAGCGTTCCAGAGATATTACCTCATAAAGGGAGAGTGGTCAGAATTACAAAAAATGGTCCGGTCATTAAGGTGGAAATTGGCTCCGTCACTAAGGGGTTAATAAATTGACTTATTCTATCTGAACTATTAGGTTCAGATCACATGGCCTAATATTATCAATTGTAGGTCAAACTGCATTAAAAACAATCCACCACACACCTTTAGTAGATACGGTATTTCTTTGGTTTTAAACAGACAGAAAGTCAATCATTACCCATCTATGTATCATGCAGATGTTTTTAAGATTTATTTCGAAATACTAAAATAATATTATACGTTAGGCTGCCGTTCACACACAGCATAATTTTTGTGCTTTTTTTACGTGTGCTTACGTCTGCGAAAGCAAAATAAAAGTTAACAAAAGGTATTAAAATAAAAAAATATAATACTCGCCTCTCCGCCGGCTGTCCGAGGACCCGAGGAGAAGACATCCGATCGCTCCAAGGACCTTAAAGATGTGATTGTGATTATCTAGATACACTGCGAAAGGGAAAGTACACAGATGTCACACGGGAACAGCATTATTCCTACCCCCGTGTAACATCACTTCCCCCTGCGCTCTTGGGGGAAAAATGTGGCTATAAAAAACACGGTGTGTGAATGCACTGCGTTTTTTTACCTGCACTAAAAAGCACGGCCGCGAAATGCAATAAAAGCACCTGCGCAAAAAAAAAATGCGGCAATTACGCCGCGTGTGAACGTAGCCTTAACATTATAGTGAAGACATTTTGAAGCCTGCATTTGGTTTCAATCTGAAGTGCTAATTAAAGCAAGGTAGAATATGGTAGTCATATGTGTTATGGCCACTTTACACGTCCCAACATCGTTTCGATATTGTATACAACGGCACGGGAGCGCGCATTTTTTTGGCTGAAATCCAAGATCGCATAGGAGATGTTACACATGGCGATATCGGCAGGCAACACAACTGCGATGTCTATGCCCCCTTGTACCCGCAAACCAGGGAACGACCATTTAACATGGGAGTGAATAGGGGAAATTGATCTCCAAGTCAGTGTTGGGCTGTCACACAGAACGATCCTGCCAGATCGTTCATCCAATATCGGGCAGTTGGAGAGCATGCACAATTCTTCCCCGATATTGTTTTTATATCGTTCTTGCATCAAATTGTACATTTACACCATACAACGCACGAACGATATCGGCGCCAATGCACGAACCACGTGACTTTTTATCGAAGTTGGACGACGATATCGGGGCGTGTAAAGTGGCCATTACAAAATACCATGCAATCATTGTACACATTATGAGTATATACACCCCTCATCACAATCAATTGGAGTTTCTCACTGTTTCACATATTGGACTATTAATGCCACGGATCTGTCGCGCATACAGTACAACTTAAACAAGAAAAAATTGCTATACGCATCACTATATGTAAAATATTAAACCATATTAAGAAACTTGGATTAAAATGTACACAAGATGATGTAAAGCGAGATATATATGATATAAGTCAATCTGGTTATGTCATTCTATACAAAGTGACTGATACATGTTGTTACTCAAATTATGTGATTATTGTCATAATGAAGCGACAACCTCTAGACAAATATATATGTAACATTGCAAGTGTACTACAAAGTGATTGTAAACCTGTTAGGTGAATCCACCAATTTTCCTGTATATGTCCCGACCTGTATTTGAGCACTATGCACCTTACCTGTTCCTAATAAAGATATTTTACAAATGTGCAAAATAAGTGGATCTTGTGTCGCAATTTTTTCTTGTTTAAATTTTACTCATAGTGGATTGATGTCAAGAATGTAGGCCTAGCCGAGTCAATGAGTTGATGTATATGGAGGATCTGACATCCTCCATACAAGATTGCAAAGTATTCACTGATCTCAGGGAGACCAGTCCAAGAAAACACTGCGGGCAGCTGGCTAAAGCGCTCAAACACAGTGAATTCCTAGGCACATTGCCCCCTGGGAAATATGAATATGCAAATAGAGTCTGTGGAGCCTCTGTTAGGAGTCTCAAACACAGAACTAGCCATATATCCCTCCAGGGAAGGACCCAGCCAAGGGGTGGCTCCTTGCGGAGAACACCATAACCACCATATGAAGTGGCCCTTTAAGTCAATATCCAACTCTTTTACAAGTTTACAGATATGACAAGGGAATACCAAGGCCAAGTATCCATCCACATACAGCTGTTTCGGGTGTTGCCCCTCATCAGTGTGGAGTAGGATTCTGGCTAGGTGGGAGCAAGGCCTAGTAGACCAAGATTGCAAAGTATTCACTGATCTCAGGGAGACCAGTCCAAGAAAACACTGCGGGCAGCTGGCTAAAGCGCTCAAACACAGTGAATTCCTAGGCACATTGCCCCCTGGGAAATATGAATATGCAAATAGAGTCTGTGGAGCCTCTGTTAGGAGTCTCAAACACAGAACTAGCCATATATCCCTCCAGGGAAGGACCCAGCCAAGGGGTGGCTCCTTGCGGAGAACACCATAACCACCATATGAAGTGGCCCTTTAAGTCAATATCCAACTCTTTTACAAGTTTACAGATATGACAAGGAATACCAAGGCCAAGTATCCATCCACATACAGCTGTTTCGGGGTGTTGCCCCTCATCAGTGTGGAGTAGGATTCTGGCTAGGTGGGAGCAAGGCCTAGTAGACCAAGATTGCAAAGTATTCACTGATCTCAGGGAGACCAGTCCAAGAAAACACTGCGGGCAGCTGGCTAAAGCGCTCAAACACAGTGAATTCCTAGGCACATTGCCCCCTGGGAAATATGAATATGCAAATAGAGTCTGTGGAGCCTCTGTTAGGAGTCTCAAACACAGAACTAGCCATATATCCCTCCAGGGAAGGACCCAGCCAAGGGGTGGCTCCTTGCGGAGAACACCATAACCACCATATGAAGTGGCCCTTTAAGTCAATATCCAACTCTTTTACAAGTTTACAGATATGACAAGGGAATACCAAGGCCAAGTATCCATCCACATACAGCTGTTTCGGGGTGTTGCCCCTCATCAGTGTGGAGTAGGATTCTGGCTAGGTGGGAGCAAGGCCTAGTAGACCAAGATTGCAAAGTATTCACTGATCTCAGGGAGACCAGTCCAAGAAAACACTGCGGGCAGCTGGCTAAAGCGCTCAAACACAGTGAATTCCTAGGCACATTGCCCCCTGGGAAATATGAATATGCAAATAGAGTCTGTGGAGCCTCTGTTAGGAGTCTCAAACACAGAACTAGCCATATATCCCTCCAGGGAAGGACCCAGCCAAGGGGTGGCTCCTTGCGGAGAACACCATAACCACCATATGAAGTGGCCCTTTAAGTCAATATCCAACTCTTTTACAAGTTTAACACCCCGAAACAGCTGTATGTGGATGGATACTTGGCCTTGGTATTCCCTTGTCATATCTGTAAACTTGTAAAAGAGTTGGATATTGACTTAAAGGGCCACTTCATATGGTGGTTATGGTGTTCTCCGCAAGGAGCCACCCCTTGGCTGGGTCCTTCCCTGGAGGGATATATGGCTAGTTCTGTGTTTGAGACTCCTAACAGAGGCTCCACAGACTCTATTTGCATATTCATATTTCCCAGGGGGCAATGTGCCTAGTAATTCACTGTGTTTGAGCGCTTTAGCCAGCTGCCCGCAGTGTTTTCTTGGACTGGTCTCCCTGAGATCAGTGAATACTTTGCAATCTTGGTCTACTAGGCCTTGCTCCCACCTAGCCAGAATCCTACTCCACACTGATGAGGGGCAACACCCCGAAACAGCTGTATGTGGATGGATACTTGGCCTTGGTATTCCCTTGTCATATCTGTAAACTTGTAAAAGAGTTGGATATTGACTTAAAGGGCCACTTCATATGGTGGTTATGGTGTTCTCCGCAAGGAGCCACCCCTTGGCTGGGTCCTTCCCTGGAGGGATATATGGCTAGTTCTGTGTTTGAGACTCCTAACAGAGGCTCCACAGACTCTATTTGCATATCCTCCATACAAGACTCTCAAACTGATTTCGGATCCACATGGCTGGCCTGGATGGATTTCCAACAATCTGAGCATTATCGTGTCCAACTTGATGGGGACTCACACCAGCCTTCGTTTCATTTTGAGTTTGTCGTGGATAGTGGTTAGCCTAACGAGGCATGTTCTCTCCCAAGATACCCCCTTTCTCCATTCCTTGCTCTCCCCTTTTCCCCCATCCACAATTGGCTTTTGACCTCTCTTGTCACCCTTCCTCACATTCCCCCCCTACCTTGACCTAATGTTCTTCCTTTTTACCTTTTCCCTGATCTCTAAATCTCTCGGATGGATTCTGTCCCTCGTGCTCCCTGTTTTCTAAAGTTATTTCTTATCTTTCAAAAAAAAAACAAAACTCTTTACTTTGGATCATTAAAATGTCCCTGGTTTGACAATTGCTCTATGTAGCGTCATTCTCCTAATTCTTATATGGTCCTAGCAGGCACTCTTATGAGTATTGTACAATCTGCCTTACAGTATGGAGCATGTGTTAAATGTACACCTGTTTTAATTTTCTGTTGTAAAATTTTCTTAAAATTCTAAATAAAGAATTATAAAAAATGTTTTTAATTGATTAATACCAACAAATTTTTAAAGTTGTTTTGGTCATTAGTGTTCAAATACCTTGCAATAAATGGGTGAAAACTAGAATAGTTAAAAACACCAGGTGCTTGGTACATACCTTTTTTGCAAAAAAAAAGTGCTTAAGCCATCCCAAGGTGACCCATTTCGGGAAACCTACACTAACCATATTTTAACATGCTGTTGTGCCTAGTGACTTCAAACAGCAGGATGCTGTGTGTGACCAGGCCCAAAGATGAATCATAGATGGGATGCATTATAATAATAATAATAATAATAATAAATTTTATTTATAAAGCACCAACACATTCCGCAGCACTTTATAATTCAGAGGGTGTACAACACAATACAATAATATATCATAAAATACAATGCAACAGTACAAATATAATACAATACAAACAATATGAGACAAAAAATAGATAAATACATCACTGAGCCCATTAGGAGTGAGTTCCCTACTCGCAAGCTTACAATCTATGAGGAGGTAGGGAAGACACAAAAGGTAATACTAGCAAATTACTTCATATATGGTCCAGCTATCAATATAATAAATAAGGGATTCACATAATGTTACATGAATCGTTCACCAGCCAGGATAGGTACAAAAACAGATAAAGTGATATAAAATGCATGGGGGCATAGAAAAATAATACAAGAGGCCAGATGTGGAGCAGGACAGGCTAGGAATATTTACATAGATGAGGTAGATAGATACAATACAATAATTAAGGCAAAAATAAAGGTGACCCTGCTCAAAAGAGCTAATAGTCTGCAAAAGGATTGGAATTACACAAGGTACAGGGGCTTATTGCAGTGATGGTCCAGGCATCTTGAGGAAGTGGGGGATAGAAATAAAGTTACACGAATGGTCACCAGACATCTGTGTAGAGATTCTAGGGTTTGGGGGAGTTTGAACAAAAACTACTAGAAATAAGCAGCATCAGAAAAAAACTTACCATCAGTGCCAAAAACCAAAACCAAATGCACTTGCAGGATGCAGTCAGACCCCACTATGTGAAGCAAGCACCAGGTGCAGGCTGATAAATCACCTCAATCTACAACAAGGTGTGGGAGGCGACTTGCCATGCACACAA
>JARQOC010000006.1:177882409-177928947 GCA_033576535.1 Allobates femoralis | reverse complement strand
CAAAAGTAACCTGCTCACTTCGGTGTAAGTTTTGATCCGGGTGTCCTCGCCGTACAGGTACGATTCCACATTGCGACGTGCAAAAAATATGTCATCTTGTAGTCCGGGATCTCTTAGAAATCCCCACTCTTCATTCTGGTACACCGAAACGACTGTTTCTTGGCGGCGTAGTTCTACTGGAAGCGGGGGCTGTGCTCTTGCCTCATCCCGTAGTCGCTGTGTTGCCTGCTCTTTCTGTAACCACGCCTCTCGGCGTCATTGTCTTTCCATTTGGTCTCTGTGGTTTAGTGATGACTGGTACTGTGGAGGGGGTGAGTTGCCGGTTGGGACTCTGGATGACACTCTTGTCTCCGCTGAGCTCAAGACGGTAGGGGTTCCTCGCTGCTGCCGCTGCCATGCGGTCCACCATGCAGCTTCTGGGGTGCTCCCTCCCGAGGCTCCTTCGACGTCCTCCGGCTCCTCGAAGTCTGTCTCATCCTCCTCAGCTTCAACTATAACATCTGGTTCAGTAGGGGACGTCCGCGCTGCCTCCAGCCGGAGGTAGCTGCTGGTACGGGACGGTGATGTTGACGGGGGTTCAGTCTGGACTCCCGTGTCCAGGGTCTGGACGGGTGGTGGTACGGGTGGTGATGAGGCACGGTACTCCACAACTGCCTGCACTGCTACTACTGCCTCTCACGCTTCACAGCCTTCCCTAATGGTTTTCAGCTCACAGGCCCGCTCTGCGCTTCACCTTCTACACACCCACATCAGGGCTTCTTACATGTCCTGGCGGAGCCGTCCAGACGCGTCCCTCCAGTAGTCTGCACCCCCCTCTAGAGTTAAGAGGGACGCCGCTGCCGGGTCTCCTTGCGCGATTCAGTCCTGCTCCTCGACCTCGCGCACGATATCTCTCCAACGGGGAGCCGCCATGCTACCGGGTAGCCTTGGTTATTCTGTCCTTCTCTTACGGCTTGTCTCTTTATTGGCAGCCACTCCTGGAGAACTTCCTGTGGGCCGCCCCCCTGATTGATTGATAGCAATTGGGGCGGCCACACTTTTTGGCGCCTCTGTCTTGGCCGTCCTTCTTCTAGAGGCTGAGGCACACCCCCGGGTAGGCACATGGTGTTTAGTACATGGCTACGGCGCCATCTTGAATCCCCCTGCAGTGATGGCAGGAACCCATTTTTGGTGCCAAGCAATGGCGGAAAAAGTTTGTTGCAATAGTCCAAGGCGCGCAGTACCTGGTAAAACCGGGCACGAGATACTGTTCGTGAGCGCCAGAAAGATATGTCGAGGCCCTGGGGTACTCGGGTATCAGGCTGGTGGCTGTTTTAGTGGATGTCACGGGTAGCAGCGCCTGATCCCGTGGCCTGGGTGACACTTCAACAAGGGATGTATTTACAGGGGATTAGAGTTTTTGTCATGTGACGCCACCTGTAGTATCTGGTGATGGGTCACCAGCGCCGCCACTGATAGTAGTGTGGCTGAGTTGGCAAAGCCCCCTACAGGTAGGACGATTCCTCCGGGGCAGCGTTCCTGGAAGGGAACAGGTTGATGTAGGAAAACCACACACAGGCAAAGTCACTTTCTCCCGGGTACTTTACTGTCAACTTGTAGCAGCATCACAGTTCAGCAAGATGTTATAATAACAGGTAGCTCTACGGGTGGCTGTAAGTGGATCCCAGGTGGTATGGTGAAACCCGTGGTGTACTCAATAGCTCCGTGTAGGTAGTACTGGGGGTCCTCTCCCTTGTGGTGAGGAAGCAGGCAAACCGCTCCGTCTGGCAGGGTGCTGTGGTGATATACGGACCACAGCAGCCGGTTGCCGACTGCAAAACTGGACTTTGGCCGGTTCCTCGGGCCCGGCGTTCCCGTGATGGACTGGAGAATCCCCTGGAGTTTGGTCACTCCACTCTGGGGATTTCCCTTTCTCTCTAAGGCCCGGACTTCTCTTGTCGGGCGCCCTCTTTCAGGATCTCCTCAAGATCCCTTCTTCTTCACTCCGAATCGGCTTGAAACAGCCCGGGTAACCCTTCCGCCTCGTTCCACACTCGGTCCCGAGAGAGAGAGACTATTCCTGCTTCTAGTTTGCCATTCTGCTGACAAAAGACCTCCTTGATCCCCCTAGAGGTGAATATATCCCCTCCCGGGTAACCTCCCACTGCTCAGCTAATGTGGGAGTGCTGGGAATGGGTCCCACCCACCAACCTAGGGTCCACCTGCAGCTGGGGAAATTACACCTCTTTTATGGGTGCAATACCCCTTTGTGACGCCTGACCATGCGGGGCGCCACACATATACAGTACTGCAGAGAGCTAGCGGGCACATAGACTGGGGGTGAGCTGAGCTCTGCAGGAGCCACAGGGATCTATGATCTCTCCCCGGGCCCTCACCCATTGAGGGGGTGAGCTGAGCTCTGGAGGCAGGAGCCACAGGCTTCCAGAAAATGACAGCGGATCTCGATTATTTATTATTATCATTTTCTCCTTCGCCTCATTGGGGGACACAGGACGATGGGTTACGTCATTCTGCCACTAGGAGGCGACACTAAGCAATTGAAAGAAGAAGCGTCGTGGCTCCTCCCAGCAGTATATAATCCCCTGACTGGCACAGTACAGCCAGTTTTTTGCTTAGTGTCTTAGGAGGCAAGACACTGTTTGTTATTTTCTCTCATCAATGAATGATTTGTTCCTGCTCTCCAGACCCCACAGTTGGGACTCTGGGTTGTAGCTGATGATTCCTTTGGACCGCTGCACCATCCCTCCTCAGACCCCACAGATGGGAATATGAGTGGTAGGTGATGGCTGGCTCCTGCATCATCCCTCCCCAGACCCCACAGTTGGGAATCTGGGTTGCAGGAGGTATCCCTTGGGCCTCTGGCCGCTGCAGCACAGAAGATGGATGTCAGGTTGCACTGGGATGGATGGTCCGCTCCCCTGCCCCTTCTAGGGTCCAGGGATGGGAGCCGTCATGAGGTATGAGGCTGCGCTACCCTCCGGTGCCCCCTTGTATTCCCCTGTGCTCGCCCTGTCTCATGCGCTGCGCTCCGCACCGGCCCCCTCTCAGTCGGGGGTCTGCTGTATTAATTTAGGCCCCGGCTTCGGGCTTGCACATTGTATTCCTGCCCCTGGTGATGATGTGGCCTGGCAGGGAATGCCCCCGGCCGGCCCATCGTCCAATCGCGCTCGCCTGGTCTGTGCATCACTGGGGGGGCGTGGTCTAGGGTTTCCTGCTTCCACGTCGTTTTCTAGCGCTTCTTTTACTATATGGGTGCCATCTTCAGCAGCAGAGGGAGAGCACAATCGGAGTTCGACAGGGGACACAGGCTTCTGGGTCAGCGCTGCGCTTCCAGCCTACTTTCAGGTGACAGGGCTCAGCAGTAATCTAATCCTGCTATAGCCCTAAAGCTGTCTCTCTGTGAGCTCAGCAGTGAATACTTGTCGGTCTGCTGCAGCATTAACTGTCTGCTTGTGCCTCATACTCAGCAGTGTATACCTCTGTGCAGCAGGGGGATTTTTGCTATGATGTCTAGCAAAAAGGACAAGAGAGCAACAAAGGCCTTTAATGTGTACTATGCCTTTTGCACTGCATTCAAGGCTACGCTGCCCTGCGGTTGTTTTACCCCGCTCTGCCAGGCCTGTGCCTCTGACTTCCCTCAACCCTGTGCCTCTGTCTCTGAACAGGCACCCACTGGTGAGGATGTGTCCGCTAGCGGCCCCACTACTCCGGAATGGGCGGTTGCATTGTCGCAGTCTGTGAGCCAATCCATACAGCATCTCTCTGAGACGCTGATTGGGGTTGTGCAGGCCCGTCCTTCGCCCAGCACTTCAGACCGACCCGGTTTCCCTGACGACTGCTGCGGTCAGGAGGAGACACACTCTCGTACTCCTCCTCTCTATAGTTCTGGTAGGAAGAGATTCCACAGGAGTTCTTCCACGGCTTCGTCCCAGGGATCTCATGCTTCCCCTGCATGGAGCAGGTCCCATGAGTCACGCTTGTCTGGTGGCTCCGTGATTCTGATGCGGTTGCGGATGTGGGTGATCCACTTAAGTCAGCTTCTTGTGATACCATTGCCATGGTGGACGACCTGGTGTCGGCCATTAATCAGGCCTTGTCAGTGGCTGACCCAGCTCCGGTCACCCCCTCTGACCACATGGTCTCCTTTAAAAGGCCTCAAAAGGTTTTCTCTGATCATCCTGAGATTCAGGAGGTTCTGCAGAAACATTGGTCACAGCCGGATAAACGGTTTGGTAACGCAATGCGATTGAGCCCCGTTACCCTTTTTTACCGGCGGTGGCAAAAGCTTGGTCAGATTCCCGGAGGTGGACCCTCCGGTGTCCCGTTTGGCATCTAAGACTCTTCTTTCTCTTCCTGATGGCGCGTCTATCAAACATTCTACTGACCTTCAGCTGAAACACTTGCCTAAATCGGTGTTTGAAGCTTCAGGATTGTCCCTGATTCCCTCATTTGCTTCTATGTGGGTGGCTAAGGCCATTGTGACCTGGGCTGGTGATTTATATTCCGCTTTACGTCATAGGGATATGGATTCAGAGTTGTTGGATCTGGCTGCTCAGATTTCTGTAGCTGGGGAATTCTTGGTGCACGCCTCTATTGATGCGGCTAATTGCACTGCGGTGACAGCGTCGAACGCCATTGCCATTCGCCGGGCTCTCAGGCTTTGAGAGTGGAAGGCGGATTCGGCTTCAAAAAAGTCTCTCATTGGCATGCCTTATTTAGGTGGGCGTCTATTTGGAGAAAGGCTTGACAAGCTAATCTCCCACGCTATGGGAGGGAAAAGTACCTCGCTTCCTCAGCAGAAGGCCAAGCGTAAGTTCCATGGGTCAACAGAAGAGGTTCCGGTCCTTTCGGAACTCATCCGGGTGGTCGGTTTCCTGCCCGACACAGTCGTCCCACGCGCCTCGCACAGACTGGGGTTCCCAGACTCCCAATAAATCAAGTTCAAGCTGGCAGCCCCGCAATAGACAGACTAAGTCAAAGGAGTCCGGGTCGCAGAGGTTCTGACTCGGCTCTCTCGGAAGCCACTTCCTGAGTGGGCGGACGACTTTCCCACTTTCGGCATGCCTGGCTCGCTGTTACAGACGATCAGTGGGTCCGGGAATTGGTGTCTTTCGGATAGAGTATCGAGTTTCACACTCGCCCTCCCAGAAGATTCCTTTCTTCCAAACCTCCGGGAACGCCGGAAAAGGCACAAGCCTTCTTTCAGAACGTTGACTCCCTACAGCGGGCAGGAGGCGTCATTCCAGTGCCTCGAAGCGGGCGGTTTCACGGATTCTATTTGAATCTGTTAATCGTGACCAAGAAAGACGGGTCCTCCCGTCCTATTCTGGATTTGAAACAACTCAACAGGTTTGTCCGAGTCTGGCGCTTTAGGATGGAATCTCTTTGATCCGTCATTGCATCCATTCAGCAGGGGGAGTTTCTTGCTTCCATCAATATCAGGGACACTTACCTACATATCCCGATATCCAACTCCCATCAAAGGTTCTTGCGCTTCGCCGTGAACGAGGATCATTACCAATTCGTCGCCCTTCCCTTCGGGTTGGCAACTGCCCCACGAGTTTTCACCAAGGTCATGGCGGCGGTCATAACCGTTCTGCATGCTCAGGGAGTTTCACGTTTCAGGGACTTGTGCTTCTCCCTCAGGACAAGGCTCATTTTCTGCTCTGTGCGTTCGGATATTTCTGCGTTCGATCCTGCATTCCCTTCGGTTTGCGATGCGAGTCTTGGGAAAGATGTTGGCGGCAATGGAGGCAGTGCCCTTTGCTCAGTTGCACCTCCATCCATTACAGCTGGCCCTACTATCGGCCTGGAATCTCAGCCCGTTCACTCTTCAATGGATTTTTCGGCTATCGGCGGCAACGAAACATTCTCTCCGTTGGTGGCTAATCCCGTCATCTCTCTCTCAGGGGAGATCTTTTCTGCTGGTTCGGTGGGATGTACTAACCATCGACGCCAGTCTCCTCGGATGGGGAGCGGTGTTTCGTCATCACACGGCTCAGGGTCGGTGGTCTCCGGAGGAGTCCTCTCTACCCATAAATCTCCTCAAGATTCGAGCCATTTACTTGGCACTGAGGAGTTTTCATCATCTCCTGAAGGGCCGGCACATCCGAATCCAGTCGGACAATGCCATGGCTGTGGCATATGTCAACCATCAGGGAGGAACGTGCAGCAAGTCAAGGAGGTGGAACCGATTCTTCGTTGGGCCGAATCCTCAGGGTCTGTTCTTTCGGTGATTCACATTTCGGGGGTCGAGAATTGGGCGGCGGATTTTCTCAGTCGTCAGGGACTTGCCTCAGGATAATGGACTTTCCATCCAGAGGTCTTCAATTAGATCTGCGATCGGTTCAGAACTCCGGATGTGGATCTCATGGCGTCACGGATGAACGCGCAGGTTCCCAACTTTTTGCACCCTCTCGAGATCCTCGAGCTCTGGGATCAGATGCTCTGGTTCAGAACTGGACGCAGTTTCGTCTCCCGTATGTCTTTCCTCCTCTGGCCCTCCTTCCCAGAGTGGTACAGAAAATCAGAACGGAACGCGTCCCAGTGATTGTAGTCGCCCCGGACTGGCCCAGGAGATCGTGGTACGCCGATCTCGTACAACTCACCACAGACGTTCCTTGGCGGCTGTCGGACCGTTCGGATCTTCTCTCCCAGGGTCCATTTCATCACCAGAACTCAGGGGCTCTTCGTTTGATGGCGTGGCCCTGAGGCCCGAATTTTGACTTGGGCAGGGTTTTTGGAGGAGGTTGCGCGTACTATGGCATGCATGAGAAAACCCGTTTCTGCCCGGATTTACCATAGGACTTGGAAGGCTTTTTTCGCCTGGAGTGATTCAGGAAATATCCCGCCCTTGCGATTTTCGCTTCCAGCGGTTCTGGGGTTCCTTCAGTCTGGGCTGGACAGGGGGCTTTCCCTATGTTCCTCTTAAGGGTCAAGTCTCGGCCCTGTCTGTGCTCTTTCAACGCCGATTGGCCATGAAGCCCAAGGTTCGCACTTTTTTGCAGGGTGTTTGCTGTATCATTCCACAGTATAAGAGGCCCTTGGAGGCCTGGAACTTAAATCTTGTCCTGGAAGTGCTTCAGACACCCCCCTTCGAACCTCTTAGGGAAGTCTCGTTACGACTTCTCTCTCAGAAGGTCGTCTTTCTTGTGTCGATACCTCCATTCGGAGGGTATCTGAGCTGGCAGCGCTTTCCTGTAAGGCACCTTTCCTCACCTTTCATCAGGATAAGGTGGTGCTACGGCCAGTTTCTTCGCAAGGTAGTTTCCTCTTTCCATTTGAATGAGGACGTTGTCCTTCCATTTTTCTGTCCGGCTCCGCTGCACCCCATTAAAAAGGCTCTGCACAACTTGGATCTGGTTTGGGCTCTACGACTTTATGTGTCTAGGACAGCACCTTTCAGGAAGTCAGACTCACTCTTCGTACTTCGAGAGGGTCACCGGAGAGGGATGGCCGCATCCAAGGCTACTCTTGCCAGGTGGATTAAGCTAACCATTCAAGAAGCTTATACCCTCCGCAATTTGCCCATTCCGTTGGGGTTGCGGGCTCACTCCACTCGCGCAGTGGGTGCCTCCTGGGCTATTCGGCACCAGGCTACGGCTGAGCAGGTGTGCAAACCTGCCACCTGGTCAAGCCTACACACTTTTGCGAAGCACTATCGTGTTCATACTCAGGCCTCAGCAGATGCGAGTCTGGGTAGACGCATCCTGCAGGCAGCGGCTGCTTGCCTGTAGACTGTGTATTTCAGTCGTGGATGTTATTCCCATCCAGGGACTTCTTTAGGATGTCCATCATCCTGTGTCCCCCAATGAGGCGAAGGAGAAAAGGAGAATTTTGTGTACTCACCGTAAGTTCCTTTTCTTTTAGCCTCTAATTGGGGGACCCCAATTGTCTGGGTCTCCCAATGGAGCGAATAAGAAAAACGGATGAGAAAAACGCCACAGAAACAAACTAACATGCTGTTTTCTTTGAACGGATCACTTATCAATGGAAAAAACAGAACACACCACAAATTCCCAGTCTGAACAGCAAAAAGAGAAAAGCCATTGACTTTGCTGTGATTCCATTTGAGTGATCCATTTACTGCATTTCACTGCAAATATTGGATGCAAAAAAACAGATCAAAAACAGTGTGTGATTATAGCCTAAGGGTGAAATTTATGATCACAGAGCGACACACACAGAGCAACAGACATATGGATACCATCATCGAAGATGGCCAGCAGTGCAGATTCTGTTGGTTGGTGCTGCTCGTCGTATGCTACAAGGATAAGATATGCAAACTGCATCACAAACTATCAGGGCCGCCGTTATAGGCTTACAGGTCTTACTGAGTGAGGGCCCGCCAATCATTGGAGGGGGCAAGGCTATTTGAACAGGGGCAGGGTGCCCGGGCGTGCTGGCGGGGGGTGTGGCCATTTGGAGTAATGAGGCCCCCCCACGTCCAGCACACATCGCTGACAGACCGAGGCTGTGTCCTCGGCTCCTGCTGTGTCTCTCTGTGCTTTTGCCAGAGCCGCGGCGCTGGGCGGCCAGCGCAGCAGCAGTCAGAGAGAGCAGACATCACTAGACAGGCTGGCTGCAGCACAGTCTGTGTACTTAGTGAGTGCTGACTCTCCTTGACTGCTGTTTGAGCGGGCGCCGCACCGCCAAATGTGACAATGTGACTCAGTGTGTGTGGGTGAGACACATAGCAGCCTCAGACACTGCAGGGGCCCAGCAGGCCCGCCCACCCTCTGTGTAGTGTAGTGTTAGTGTATATATGTGTAGGGGCCCGGACCGCTCATCCCCACCCACCCTAGCCCCCCCATTGTTCTCCACCTGCAGAGCAGCACACTACATCTATACCGTAGCTGCTCTGTGCTTAGGCTGGTTTCACACTACGATTTTGTTAAATCCGATGCTGTCGGATGAAAAATCGGACAGCATCGAATCCAAATTGAGCCCTGCAATCGGATGCCAAATAGGCATCCGATTCCGACATTTTGCGGGATCAGTTTGGTCTGTCACCTCGCTCCCCCTCCTCTCTGCCTCCTGTCATCTCGCTGTCCCCCTGTTGTCTCCCTGTTGTCCCCTGCTGTACCCCTGTTTTCCCCCTGTTTTGCTCTGGTGTCCCATGCTGTCCCCCTACAGTCCCCCTGTTTTGCCCCTGCTGTCCCACTGTATTCCCCCTGTTTTGCCCCTGCTGTCCCACTGTATTCCCCCTGTTTTGCCCCTGCTGATCCCCTATTCTCCCTCTCCTCTCCTCTTCTCCCCCTCCTTCTGTCATTCCAACATAAGAAATCTTTATTCTCACCTGCCAGTGCTCCCCGGCGTCTCGATAGAGCTCCCGATCGGGTGTACAGGACCTGCGATGATGTCAGAAGCGTCATTGGGTCACATGAGTGGTTACCGCAGTAACTGCTCATGTGACCCAATCAGCTGATTGGGTTGTGACATCATCACAGGTCCTGTTACAGAGCGGCTGCAGATGGAGACGCTGGGGGAGCGCTGGCAGGTGAGAATAAAGATTTTTCATTTTAAACACTTGATTTGACTTATATTTAACTTCCGCAATGTATGTATATCCACCTGCTTCATAGGGCCCCATGTTAAAGGAATCGGATCGGATTTGGCATAATTGCCATCCAATTTGTCAGATCCGATTCTTGCACCGGAAAGAAAATCGGAAAAAATCGGATCAGAGGCAATTCGGATGCCATTTAGTGCACAGCCGAATTGGTCCGATCCCCATAGGGTTACATGGGGGCAAATTTGGAACCGATGCTGTCCAATTTATATCGGACAGCATCGGATTTCACAAAATCGTAATGTGAAACCAGCCTAACAGGACCTGTGATAATGTCACATGGAGGGGCAGAGTCAGGGATCACACGATCAGCTCCTCAGTGATGCAGGACTTTGCCGTGCTGGATGAGTTAAAGTTTATCTGTGGGGTCAGGAGGGATTTACAGTGTGGATGTAGCAGAGCCGAATGTGTACGAGGTGTACGGAGCGGAGCCGTGTGTGTACGGAGCGGAGACGTGTGTGTATGAGGTGTACAGAGTGGAGCCAAGAGTGTACAAGGTGTACGGAGCAGAGCCGCGTGTGTAAGAGGTGTATGGAGCGGAGCTGTGTCTGTATGAGGTGTGCAGAGCAAAGCCGCATGTGTATGATGTGTATGGAGCGGAGCTGTGTCTGTATGCGGTGTACAGAGTGGAGCCGCATGTGTATCAGGTGTACGGAGCAGAGGCGTGGGCGTGTGGAGCTGTGTCTGTATGAGGTGTACAGAGCGGAGCTGTGTGTATACTGAGGGGAGCTGCGGGCATACGGACTGGAGCTGTGTCTGTATGAGGTGTACGTAGCGGAGCCGCATGTGTACCGGGCATACGAAGCTGAGCTGTGTCTGTATGAGTTGTACGGAGTGGAGCAGCATGGGTACGGGGCATACGGAGCAGAGCTGTGTCTGTATGAGGTGTACAGAGCAGAGATGCGTGCATACGAGGTGTATGGAGCGGAGCCATGTGCATACGAGTTGTGTGCACCAGTGGTTGTCCCCCGCGGATGCCGCTCCCACTCCTATACTCCTGGCTGCCTTTGCCGGCAGCATTCTTCTCCAGAGTCTCGGCCGCCACTGTTTGCCCTTTGCAACTCAGCATGGCGGGGCACGATGATGTCATCACTGAGCGCCGCTATACTGAGACGTGCAGAACAGCAGAGGAGATGTTGAGGAGACTGGAGCAGTGAGAAGAGGGGTGAGGAGAGAGAGAGATCCGGATGGCCAGACGATGCACTTGGCTGCGGTCCCACCCATATGGCAATACGGAGCCATTGAGCTGCATGCATTATTTGTGCGCTTCAGGACGCTTGCGTATATACCAAGCATCCTCAGATGCACAAAATTGTCAGACGCTAACGTATCTGGGCATGAAGTTTCACACCGCCCCGGCTCTAGTCATTCTGCCCTCGAGCAAGCAGGTGTCGATTCAAGAGGAAGTTCAGTTCCTTCTCCAGTCGGGTCCAGTCTCCATCAGACGCCTGATGCACACTCTGGGAAAGATGGTGGCTGCCATAGAAGCTGTACCATTTGCGCAATTTCACCTGCGTCCCCTGCAATTGCAGATACTTCCCTGTTGGGACAAGGCTCTCTCGTCTCTCGACAGGCAGATCTCTCTGTCGCCGTCAGCAAAGGACTCGCTCCACTGGTGGCTGCTCCCCATGTCTCTGTCACGAGGGAGATCCTTTCTGCCCCCCTCATGGTTAGTAGTGACCATGGACGCCAGTCTCCTGGGCTAGGGCGCCGTGTTCCTTCACCACAGGGCACAGGGGACTTGGACGGAGCAGGAATCCACTCTGCAGATCAATGTCCTGGAGATACGGGCCATTTACTTGGCATTGCTGGCCTTTCAGAGGTTCCTGGTGGGGAAACATATTCGGATCCAGTCCGACAATGCGACCGTGGTCGCTTATATCAACTACCAGGGTGGAACTCGAAGCTCTCAGGCATTGTTAGAGGTCCAACGTATCCTTCAGTGGGTCGAGGACAACGGCTCTTCCATCTCGGCGGTCCACATCCCCGGGGTGGACAATTGGGAGGCCGACTACCTGAGTCGACAAGGAATGGACGCGGGCGAATGGGCCCTCCACCCAGACGTCTTTCAGGACATCTGCTACCCGATGGGGAACACGATGTGGATTTGATGGCCTCTCGGTTGAACCACAAGGTTCCTGCCTTCATGGCTCACTCCCGGGATCGCCAGGCTTTGGCTGCGGACGCTCTGGTCCAAGACTGGTCCCAGTTTCGTCTGTGTTTCCTCCCTTGGCACTGTTGCCCAGGGTCCTGCAGAAACTCAAGGCGGGATGTCGACAAGCCCTGCTCATCGCTCCAGACTGGCCCAGGCGGGCCTGGTATCCGGGCCTGCTACAGCTCACGGCGGGGGATCCGTGGAAGCTTCCGGACCGTCCAGACCTCTTGTCTCAAGGTCCGTTCTTCCACCACAATTCCGCGGCCCTCAGCCTGACTTTGTGGCCCTTGAAGACTGGTTGCTGACGTCCTTTGGGTTTTCTCCTGAAGTCGCTGCCACCATGAGACAAGCCAGGAAACCTGCGTCGGCAAAGATATACTGCAGGGTTTGGAAGATCTTCTTTTCCTGGTGCCGTCTCAAGGGAGTTTCTCCTTGGCCTTTCTCCCTGCCGACCCTACTTGCCTTCCTGCAATCAGGATTGAATAAGGGTTTGGCACTCGGCTCCCTCAAAGGGCAAATCTCCGCACTTTCCGTGCTGTTCAATAAACATCTGACTAACCTTCCTCAGGTGAAGACTTTTGTGCAAGGGGCAAGTCACATCGTTCCTCCCTACAGACGCCCTCTGGACCCCTGGGACCTTAACCTGGTCCTTGCAGCGTTACAGAAACCGCCCTTCGAACCGCTAAGGGAGGTGCCCCTCTCTAGACTTTCCCAGAAAGTTGCCTTTCTGGTAGCTATTACCTCTCTTCGGAGAGTTTCAGAACTGGCAGCCCTGTCGTGCAAGTCCCCATTTCTGGTGGTCCACCAGGACAAGGTGGTGCTCCGACCTGTGGCTGAGTTCTTACCTAAGGTGGTTTCTCCATTCCACCTTAATCAAGACATTGTCCTGCCGTCTTTTTGTCCTAAACCTGTTCACCAGTATGAGAAGGCACTGCATACTTTGGATCTGGTCAGGGCTGTCAGGATTTATGTCTCCCGCACGGCCTCCTTCCGCCGCGCGGATTCCCTGTTCGTTTTCACGACAGGCCAGAAAAAAGGATCACCGGCCTCCAAGTCTTCCTTGGCTCGGTGGATCAAGGCCCCTATCCAGGAGGCCTACCTTTCCTCTGGAACGCCTCTCCCTTCGGGTATTAAGGAGCATTCGACAAGAGCTGTGGGTGCCTCGTGGGCTTTACGTCACCAGGCTATAGCGCAACAGGTGTGTCAGGCGGCCACTTGGTCCAGCCTACACACCTTCACGAAACATTATCAAGTTCATACGTACGCTTCAGCAGACGCTAGTGTGGGCAGACGGATCCTTCAGGCGGTGGTCGCTCACCTATGATAAGAGCTGCCACGTTTTGGGTCTTTTCCCACCCAGGGATCGCTTTTGGACATCCCAATTGTCTGGGTCTCCCAATGGAGCAAATAAGAAAAAGAGAATTCTGTTTACTTACTGTAAATTCTTTTTCTTCTAGCTCCTAATTGGGAGACCCAGCTTCCACCCTGTTGCCTTTTGGGCTTTGTTTGCTGTTCAGTGGCTGGTATTAGACATGTCTCTTATGTTAATCGGTTGGCCGATATGTTCTGGCCGGACCTATCGGTTTTGGTGTGGGTTTTTTTTCTCCTTCCTGCTTGTGCACCGAACTGATGGGATTTCTCCTAAAGTGGGTGTATAGGCAGTATGGGAGGGGCTACACTTCTTGTTTTAAGTGTAGTACTTTGTGTGTCCTCCGGAGGCGGAAGCTATACACCCAATTGTCTGGGTCTACCAATTAGGAGCTAGAAGAAAAATAATTTACAGTAAGTAAACAAAATTCTCTTTTTCCCATAGGGAACTATTCTAAATGGAGGAAAGAAAAAAACGCAGCACAAAAACCACATCAGAAATGGATGATCTGTTTTCTGGTGCATTTTTTTTTTAAAAGTTGATCCAGTTTTGCAGCAGAAAAAAAAAAGAGAAAAACGCACCAGCAAAAATAGAGGTGTGAATATAGCCTTATTCTTTTGCAGAAGGGGAGGAAAGGAGTGATATCAGACACATGTGATCTGATCCAGCCCACATTTACTGCAGTCTTAATACAAGATTGCAGTACTTTAGGTTTTCATGTCAAACTTCAGCAGCTGCACCATGGTGTTTAAAAGTGAGAAAGATCAGAACTTTTAAAATTATTTTTCAATTTACTCTAGTAAAATAATGGTAATATTTTAAAAAATAGACATAATACTTGAAATTTTTTCAACTATTGAAAACATTTTATCTGGATGCACCCTCCCCATAAAAGCAAAATTTGATGTACCGGTACTCCTGTGACATCACTAGAGCCCCAAATTGTGACTACCAACAGTGCTAGAATGGTGCCAGCATGGAGGCGAGTACAGGCTTTTTTTAAAACCTGGGGGAGACACGTGGAAACAAAGGAGTTGTCAGTCGCGGACAACCCCTTTAATGGTACCTTTACACGCCGCTGCCGAAAAGTAGAAACCACCGTGTGTCGGAGACAATTGTACCTTTTACCTTCAAAACACCGCGAGGTTGCGGCGTGTAATTCAGGTAGCACCTTCCTGTCTCTTTGGATACCTGTCTTTCAGTCGTGCTCAAAAACAAGCAGGTATAAACCCTATGGTAGCGGCGTGTAATCGGGACACAGGTACGGTATTTGAGTAACCTGGGGCGTGCTACAGCATCATGTATACCACGCCCCATCAGCTATCATTGGTGGGGAGTACTGTGTACCCATTGGGTGTCCCTGTACAGGGCGGCATATTTAACGAGATGACCAGTCACTACACATTTGCTATAGCGTCATGTATTAGCCAGCCTCCCTGCGCTGGCTGGCCAATCATGATGTTATTGCTTTGTCCAATCACCGTACGAGCATCTCGTAATCCACAACTCTGGCACGCCTATGTGTTGTCCCTGCTGCCCCAGGTCCTCCCATATTCCCTTGTGGTAGCGGCGTGTAAATCAGAGAAGGTGCTCCACAGAAGGTAACCTGCGGCACCCTTGGTACTTCCAGGGATCGAAAAAACCTTCTGTGGAACACCTTGTGGCGGCGTGTAAATGCGGCATCAGGTACCGTTAGCAACCGTTGAAGCGTGCACGTGCGACACCCGGTGGTTTCTGCCTTTCGGTAGCGGTGTGTAAAGGTACCATCACAGTTAACATTTTGTATGTCACAACAAGCACAAGCTGGGCACAATGGTTTTGCCACCAATATGGCATAATTGCAATTTTTAATCTGCAACATCAACTGCATACTGATTTCTCAAAAACACCAGTGGAATCAAAATAGATTCATTTGTAATCCAGAGGGGTGTCATTTCCAAAACGAGGTTGCTTGTGGTAGGTTTCTGCTGTTTTGGCACCCCCGGGACTTCTCAAATGTGACACGGCGACTTCAAAGCATCTCAGCCAACGTTCGAATAGCGCTCCTTTCCTTTCGAGCCCTATGGTGTGCTCAAACAGTAGTTTCCAACCACATATCAGGTACCGACATATGAGAAGACATTACATAACAAATATTGAGGTCCACATTCTCCTGTTACCCTTGTGAAAATAAAAATGTGGGGCTGGAGTAACATTTTACTAAACAAAAACATAATGTAATTTCTTATTTTTTCCTCCAATTTGCATAACTTTCCGTGACGTAATTGAAGGGTTAACAAACTTTTGAATGTGATTTTAAATACCTTGGAGGGAGCAGCTTTAAAAATATGGTCTTGTTAGTTGGTTCTCTGAAGGTCCTTCAAAGTCACTTCAAAAGTGGAGTGCAGCATTCTAAATAGAACGCTTTGTATATTTTGTGGAAAAGGTGAAAAATTGCTGCTGAATGTTTACACCTTCTAACATGTTAAAAAAGGGATTTCAGAAATGACGCGTAGTAAATAATATTAACTAATTCTTTTCTTTTTTTTTTGTGCGTGTCATTCTGCCGTGATCTTTTAGAAAGCCACCTCTGCGTAGAAGCGAAAGGCTGATGAACCGTCCTAAGCCGGAATACAATTTCAACCGTATTATCAGACCTTTTTATTTCCGCCGGACGGTGAAAGGTAAGATGTATATTTGTGTGTTGTACATGTTTGTACATGATATTCCTGTATCTATTCTTAGATTTTGAAAAAGATTACAATCTTAGAGTCCTCAGTGGTTGATACCTTTTAATGGCTAACTGAAAAGATGGTAAACATAGCAAGCTTTTGGGACACTGGCCCCTTCATCAGTCTGATAAGGGGCCATAATGCCCTGAAAGCTTGCTATGTTTACCATCTTTTCAGTTAGCCATTAAAAGGTATCAACCACTGAGGACTCTAAGATTGTAATCTTTTTCTAACTACTAGCTAAGGCTAGAGTTACACATGCCAATCCGTTTTTCAGAGTGTTACCCATGACAAATCCGTTTTTTTAGGGTGCTTTTTGAGCCTCCTGTGCCCCTGAACGTTTTTTGGACTTTTTTGCCAAAAAATGCTAGGAAAAACGGATCCTTTTTTTTTAAGGCACCAAAAAAATAGATCCGTTTTTCCATAGGGCCCCTTGTTAAAAAAACTGATCCGTTTTTTTTTTTGTTTTTTTTTTTACTGCACCCAAAAATGTTGCTAGCAACGTTTTTGTAAAAGACACTCCTAGCAACGTTTTTGTAAAAGACACTCCTAGCAACGTTTTTGTAAAAGACACTCCTAGCAACGTTTTTGGATGCAGATAAAAAGTATAGGTTTTTTTAACATACAATCCATTTTTCGCATCAGTTTTTGGACTTAGAAAAAGAAAATGCAAAGACTGATGCCAAAAACGGATCCAGGACTTATGTGTGACCCTAGCCTAACACTGTACAAACATTTTTTACCGTTTCTAGATTTAAACACTAGATAGTGTTGTGCTTTTGGCCATAATTTTGAGTTTGATGGGGAATGGAATAACATGCCTGTAAACATGGTCACGTTTTAGTATGTGTTGGTGTAAGTTTTATAGTTAAAGGGGTTTTCCCACAAAGTCAATTTAAAAGTTCATTTTAATCAATAGATCTTGGAATAATAATAATTTCCACAATTGGATGTTTACCGTATTTTTCTGATTATAAAACGCACTTTTGTTCCCCCAAATTTTGGGGGAAAGTGGGGGTGCATTTTATAATCCGAATATACGGATTATACTGCAGGGGAGGTGAGGGGGCTCTGGAGCCTGTCCGGGGATTAGGGGGGACTGTGGCAGGCAGCAGGAGGCAGCGGGAGATCTATTGCTTCCGCTCATATAATATGCACTGCCGCTGTCCATTACCGCGGTGCTGAAACCGCACCGCAGTGATGGACTAGGGGAGCAGCGCATATTATATGTGTCTGCGCCCCCCCAGTGATGACACATGCCCCCCCCCCCCCCTCTGTTCTATATGGCTCCCATGCTGCTGCCCAGAGTAAAATAAAAAAGCTTTACTTTACCTCCTCCAGCACTGTCCTCCCGGTGTCTCCGCGGTCTCCCTGCTTGCTGCTGTAATCGGGCACGCAGAGACGATATCTCTCTGCTGTGCTGATCACATGACCAGCACAGAGAACCAGGAAGTGGAGGAGCTCAGCGGCAGGAGAGAGAACCGGAGGACAGCGCTGGAGGAAGCTGAGTAAAGAGTTTTTTTTTCACTATGGGCATCAGCGTGGGGGCCATAACCAGGACAGGGGGGACGTGTGCCAGCCACAGGGGACATGTGCAAGCCACAGCGATGTGTGCCCGCAGCATGGGGGACGTGTGCCAGCCATAGAGGACTAGTGCCAGCCACAGGGGACATGTGCCAGCCACAGGGGACGTGTGCCAGCCGTAGGGAACGTGTGCAAGCCACAGGGGACGTGTGCCAGCCATAGGGGACATGTGCCAGCGAAACGGAATATGTGCCAGCTACAGGGGATGTGTGCCACCCATGGGGGTCGTGTGCCAGCCATAGGGGACGTATGCGAGCCACAGGGGACATGTGTCAGCCACAGCGGACGTGTGCCAGTCATGGGAGACGTGTGCCAGCCATGGGGAATTTGTGCCAGCAGCATGGGGGACGTGTGCCAGCCATAGAGAACTAGTGCCAGCCACAGGGGACGTGTGCCAGCCACAGGGGACGTGTGCCAGCCATAGGGGATGTGTGCCAGCCACACAGGATTTGTGCCAGCCACAGGGGACGTGTGCCAGCCATAGGGGATGTGTGCCAGCCACAGGGGATGTGTGCCAGCCACAGGGGATGTGTGCCAGCCACAGGGGATGTATGTCAGCCATAGTGGACGTGTGGAAGCCACAGGGAACATGTGTCAGCCAGTGGGGACGTGTACCAGCCATGGGGATTGTGTGCCAGCCATGAAGAACGTGTGCCAGCCACATGGGACGTGTGCCAGCCACAGGGGACATGTGCCAGCCACGGGGGACGTGTGCCAGCCATGGGAACATGTGCCAACCATGAGAAACGTGTGCCAGCCATGAGGAACGTGTGCCAGCTACAGCGGACATGTGCCAGCCACGGGGGACGTGTGCCAGCCACAGGGGACTTGTGCCAGCCACGGGGGACATGTGCCAGTGTCGAGCCCCAGGCCCTGGGGTACTCGGGTATCGGGCTCGTGGGTGTTTTCACGGGGATGTCACGGGTGGCAGCGCCTGAGCCCATGGCCTTGGTGACACTTCAATAAGGGTTGTATGTATAGGGGATTAGAGTTTGTCATGTGACGCCACCTATAGTACCTGGTGATGGGTCACCAGCGCCGCCACAGTCCTCCGGAGGTCAATGGTAATGCGGCTAAGATGGCAAAGCTCCCTACAGGTGGAGCTGGGCCTCCGGGGCAGCGTAGTGTAAAGGGGCAGCTAGGAGTGGAACTTTAAGTCGGGATTGGGAGTGATGAAGTAGTCTATAAGGGGCATCGGGAGCTGAGAGGAATGACGCATACACAATGTAGAAAGTCCTTTTTACTGGTGGTATTAGCAGATAAAGACGTCCAAGGCACTGTCGGGTGACCAGGTGCACAGTGAGCTTCCACAGCAAGTGGGTATAAGGCCTCCTCAGCTTCTTTGCAGTTACTGAAGCCCTGTCTGTGTGCAGCCAGACTGGCCTCCTTACTTCCTCTGGTCCTCTCTCTCTCCTCCTGCGCGGTCCACGGGTTACCCTCTCCGACCACTGCTTTGTGATACCTCACTACGGTGTCTGACTCCCTCTTTCTGGGTACGCAGGGGGACCGGGTGACTGAAGTCTCCATGGTATGACGGGGTTTTCTGCAATATTGGATTAATCCTGCAGGTGCGGAACCCCGAAGTCCAGTACGTCTTGGGTGAACCTCCGCCGGTTCCTCACTCCCTTGGGTCTGCTCCTTGCCTTCTGTCCCCACTCCTAGGCTCGGCTCAGCGTAGAAGGGCCACTCCAAGTCACTGGTTCGGGCCTAACTGCGGCACCGATCACCAGGACGTCTTTGCGGCTCCCCTAGCGTCTGCACACTCTGACTAACCCCTCCCCCAGCAGCAGTATTTATAGGGGATCTCACCTAAAGTCAGTGAGTGGAGCTCCCCCTACTGTGCCGGGGTGGAAGTTGTTGCATGTAGTAGGTACCTGCTGTGGAAACACAGCTGTGCATTAGAGAAGGCTGTGGCTACCTGCGTGAGCAGGGCGCCACACCAGCCACGGGGGACGCGTGTCAGCCATGGGGAATGAGTGCCATCAATAGGGGACATGTGCCAGCACAGGAGGACGTGTGTCAGCCATATGGGACGTGTTCCATCACAGGGGGACGTGTGCCAGCAATAGGGGACATGTGGCATCATTGGGGGATGTGTGCCAGCACAAGGGAGCTATATCCAATATAAAAGGGCCATATCCAGATTAAGGGGGCTAATTTAAGGATGGGGGCTATAACCCAGGATGCAGGACAATGTACCAGGATGAGGGGGCTATGAGGGACATATACGCTATATGATTTGTTAGACGGACACTTGCATTATAAGACGAACCCCATTTAACATTAAAAATTACTTTTTTCTCTTTTCCTTCACCAAATTTGGGGGTGCGTCTTATAATCAGGTGTGTCTTATAAAGCGAAAAATATGGTATATTAAATGTTCCTGTACTGAGATAATCTGATAAATGTGCTCCTACTATGTACAGTTTCATTTTTGTTTATGACTGTGCACGGAGCACTGGTTTGCTCCTTGGAAGGGAAGAACAAAATAGAGTATACAGACATTACAGCACGGGATCTCAAATTATTCTTTCTTTGAGGTAAAATATTTTTTACAAACAGGCAGGGAGATGTTTTACCTTATAAAGATAATCATCTGTGATCCTGTGCTATAATGTCTGTACAGTATATCACTGATCCGAGTCTCGTTTGAGAGACTCGCATGTAAGTAGGATAGTGTTTTTCCACCCTTAAAGGGAACCTGTCACCTCCAAAAAGTCACTTAACCTATCGGTACATGTCCCTGCACCTTCCTATTACCATTATAACCTTCCCTCTCTCTGCTAAATGCTTGTTTTCATTGTTGTAAAAAACGTTTTTATACCTACTCATTAGGATGAAAATGAAGTGGGGGCTATATGCAATAGTCCCCCTGGGCGTGTTGTTTTGCAGCCTCCATGATCCAGCCTCTCTGTGTTTCTTCTGCTGTGATGTGGAGCTGATGTCAGGACAAATGATTTGCATGTTGTGAGTGACAGAGAGGAGAAGAGGAGGGCAGAGCCTGCACAGAAAAGCAGCACAGAGAGGCTGGGTCATGGAGGCTGTAAAACAACACACCCAGGGGGACTATTGCATATAGCCCCCGCTTCATTATCATCCTAATGAGTAAGTTTAAAAACATTTTTTACAACATTGAAATCAAGCCTTTAGCAGAGAGAGGGATAGTTATAATGGTAATAGGAAGGTGCAGGGACATATATTGATAGGTTAGGTGGCTGTTCGGAGGTGACAGGTTCCCTTTAAGATCACTCTTGAGATCATCTGTCTTCTCATTAAAGAGAAGCATGGATCTTCAAGATTCCTCTTGACCAGAAGAGTGATCTCAAGAGAAACCTTAGGTACTGTAACTGATTAATTTTTTTCACATTATATACTTACTAGTAAAAAGGCCAGATGCAAATGCATCGGGAGCACAGTGAAATGAATTGTGTGTATACAGGCGGGTCAGTGGGTAGCAGAGTATACAGGGGGCTCTGTGGGTAGCAGAGTATGCAGGCGGCTCTGTGGGTAGCAGAGTATACAGGCGGGTCTGTGGGTAACAGAGTATACAGGCGGCTCTGAGGGTAACAGAGTATACAGGCGGCTCTGTGGGTAGCAGAGTATGCAGGCGACTGTGTGGGTAGCAGAGTATGCAGGCTGCTCTGTCGGCAGCAGAGTATACAGGCGGCTCTGTGGGTAGCAGAGTATAGAGGCGGCTCTGTGGGTAGCAGAGTATAGAGGCGGGTCTGTGGGTAGCAGAGTATAGAGGCGGCTCTGTGGTTAGCAGAGTATAGAGGCGGCTCTGTGGGTAGCAGAGTATAGAGGTGGCTCTGTGGGTAGCAGAGTATACATGGGGCTCTGTGGGTGGCAGAGTATAGAGGCGGCTCTGTGGGTAGCAGAGTATACAGGCGGCTCTGTGGGTAGCAGAGTATAGAGGCGGCTCTGTGGGTAGCAGAGTATAGAGGCGGCTCTGTGGGTAGGAGAGTATAGAGGCGGCTCTGTGGGTAGCAGAGTATAGAGGCGGCTCTGTGGGTAGCAGAGTATACAGGCGGTTCTGTGGCTACCAGAGTATAGAGGCGGCTCTGTGGGTAGGAGAGTATAGAGGCGGCTCTGTGGGTAGCAGAGTATAAGGCGGCTCTGTGGGTAGCAGAGTATAGAGGCGGCTCTGTGGGTAGCAGAGTATACAGGCGGTTCTGTGGCTACCAGAGTATAGAGGCGGCTCTGTGGGTCGCAGAGTATAGAGGCGGCTCTGTGGGTAGCAGAGTATAGAGGAGGCTCTGTGGGTAGCAGAGTATAGAGCGGCTCTGTGGGTAGCAGAGTATACAGGCGGCTCTGTGGGTAGCAGAGTATACAGGCGGCTCTGTGGGTAGCAGAGTATACAGGCGGCTGGTGGGTAGCAGAGTATGGAGGCGGCTGTGTGGTAGCAGAGTATGGAGGCGGCTCTGTCGGTAGCAGAGTATGCAGGCTGCTCTGTCGGTAGCAGAGTATGCAGGCTGCTCTGTCGGTAGCAGAGTATGCAGGCTGCTCTGTCGGTAGCAGAGTAATAAGGCGGCGTGTGGGTAGCAGAGTATAGAGGGGGTCAGTGGATAGCAAAGTATACAGGCGTCTCTGTGGGTGGCAGAGTATAGAGGTGGCTTGTGGGTAGCAGAGTATAGAGGCAGCTGTGTGGGTAGCAGAGTATAGAGGGGTCAGTGGATAGCAAAGTATAGGCGGCTCTGTGGGTAGCAGAGTATAGAGGCGGCTCTGTGGGTAGCAGAGTATAGAGGTGGCTCTGTGGGTAGCAGAGTATAAGGCGGCTCTGTGGGTAGCAGAGTATAAGGCGGGTCTGTGGGTAGCAGAGTATAGAGGCGGCTCTGTGGTAGCAGAGTATAGAGGCGGCTCTGTGGGTAGCAGAGTATAGAGGGGCTCTGTGGGTAGCAGAGTATACAGAGGCGGCTCTGTGGGTAGCAGAGTATAGAGGCGGCTCTGTGGGTAGCAGAGTATACAGGCGGCTCTGTGGGTAGCAGAGTATAGAGGCGGCTCTGTGGGTAGCAGAGTATAGAGGCGGCTCTGTGGGTAGCAGAGTATAGAGGCGGCTCTGTGGGTAGCAGAGTATAGAGGCGGCTCTGTGGGTAGCAGAGTATACAGGCGGCTCTGTGGTAGCAGAGTATAGAGGCGGCTCTGTGGGTAGAGAGTATAGAGGGGCTCTGTGGGTAGCAGAGTATAGAGGCGGCTCTGTGGGTAGCAGAGTATAGAGGCGGCTCGTGGGTACAGAGTATACAGCGCTTGGGTACAGAGTATAGAGGCGGCTCGTGGTGCAGAGTATGAGGCGGCTTGTGGGTAGCAGAGTTAGAGGGCTCTGTGGAGCAGAGTATAGAGGCGGCTCTGTGGGTAGCAGAGTATAAGGCGGCTCTGTGGTAGCAGAGTATAGAGCGGTCTGTGGGTAGCAGAGTATAAGGCGGCTTGTGGTAGCAAGTATGAGGCGGCTTGTGGGTAGCAGAGTATAGAGGGGCTCTGTGGTAGCAGAGTATACAGGGCTCTGTGGTGCAGAGTATGAGGCGCTCTGTGGGTAGCAGAGTACAGGCGCTCTGTGGTAGCAGAGTATAGAGCGGCTTGTGGTACAGAGTATAGAGGCGGTCTGTGGGTAGGAGAGTATAAGGCGGCTCTGTGGTAGCAGAGTATAAGGGGCTCTGTGGGTAGCAGAGTATAAGGCGGTTGGGTACAGAGTATAGAGGGTCTGTGGGTAGAGAGTATAGAGCGGCTCTGTGGGTAGCAGAGTATAGAGGCGGCTCTGTGGTAGCAGAGTATAGAGGGCTCTGTGGGTGGCTCTGTGGGTAGCAGAGTATACAGGGGCTTCTGTGGTACAGAGTATAGAGGCGGCTCTGTGGGTCGCAGAGTATAAGGCGGCTCTGTGGGTAGCAGAGTATAGAGGGCTCTGTGGGTAGCAGAGTATAGAGGCGGCTCTGTGGGTAGAGAGTATACAGGCGGCTCTGTGGGTAGCAGAGTATACAGCGGCTCTGTGGGTAGCAGAGTATACAGGCGGCTGTGTGGCTACCAGAGTATAGGAGGCGGCTTGTGGGTAGAGAGTATGAGGCGGCTCTGTGGTAGCAGAGTATAGAGGCTGCTCTGTGGGGAGCAGAGTATGAGGCTGCTCTGTGGTAGCAGAGTATACAGGCGGTTCTGTGGCTACCAGAGTATAGAGGCGGCTCTGTGGGTCGCAGAGTATAGAGGCGGCTCTGTGGGTAGCAGAGTATAGAGGGGCTCTGTGGGTAGCAGAGTATAGAGGCGGCTCTGTGGGTAGCAGAGTATACAGGCGGCTCTGTGGGTAGCAGAGTATACAGGCGGCTCTGTGGGTAGCAGAGTATACAGGCGGCTGTGTGGGTAGCAGAGTATGGAGGCGGCTGTGTGGGTAGCAGAGTATGGAGGCGGCTCTGTCGGTAGCAGAGTATGCAGGCTGCTCTGTCGGTAGCAGAGTATGAGGCGCTCTGTCGGTAGCAGAGTATGAGGCTGCTCTGTCGGTAGCAGAGTATATAGGCGGCTGTGTGGGTAGCAGAGTATAGAGGGGTCAGTGGATAGCAAAGTATACAGGCGTCTCTGTGGGTGCAGAGTATAGAGGTGGCTGTGTGGGTAGCAGAGTATAGAGGCAGCGTGTGGTAGCAGAGTATAGAGGGGTCAGTGGATAGCAAAGTATAGACGGCTCTGTGGGTAGCAGAGTATAGAGGCGGCTCTGTGGGTAGCAGAGTATAGAGGTGGCTCTGTGGGTAGCAGAGTATAGAGCGGCTCTGTGGGTAGCAGAGTATAGAGGCGGCTCTGTGGGTAGCAGAGTATAGAGGCGGCACTGTGGGGTAGCAGAGTATAGAGGCGGCACTGTGGGTGGCAGAGTATAGAGGCGGCACTGTGGGTAGCAGAGTATAGAGGCGGCTCTGTGGGTAGCAGAGTATAGAGGCGGGTCTGTGGGTAGCAGAGTATAGAGGCGGCTCTGTGGTTAGCAGAGTATAGAGGCGGCTCTGTGGGTAGCAGAGTATAGAGGTGGCTCTGTGGGTAGCAGAGTATACAGGGGCTCTGTGGTGGCAGAGTATAGAGGCGGCTCTGTGGGTAGCAGAGTATAAGGCGGCTCTGTGGGTAGCAGAGTATAGAGGCGGCTCTGTGGGTAGCAGAGTATAGAGGCGGCTCTGTGGGTAGGAGAGTATAGAGGCGGCTCTGTGGGTAGCAGAGTATAAGGCGGCTCTGTGGGTAGCAGAGTATACAGGCGGTTCTGTGGCTACCAGAGTATAGAGGCGGCTCTGTGGGTAGAGAGTATAGAGGCGGCTCTGTGGGTAGCAGAGTATAGAGGCGCTCTGTGGGTAGCAGAGTATAGAGGCGGCTCTGTGGTAGCAGAGTATACAGGCGGTTCTGTGGCTACCAGAGTATAGAGGCGGCTTGTGGGTCGCAGAGTATAGAGGCGGCTCTGTGGGTAGCAGAGTATAGAGGAGGCTGGTGGGTAGCAGAGTATAGAGTGCGGCTCTGTGGGTAGCAGAGTATACAGGCGGCTCTGTGGGTAGCAGAGTATAAGGCGGCTCTGTGGGTAGCAGAGTATACAGGCGGCTGTGTGGGTAGCAGAGTATGGAGGCGGCTGTGTGGGTAGCAGAGTATGGAGGCGGCTCTGTCGGTAGCAGAGTATGCAGGCTGCTCTGTCGGTAGCAGAGTATGCAGGCTGCATCTGTCGGTAGCAGAGTATGAGGCTGCTCTGTCGGTAGCAGAGTATATAGGCGGCTGTGTGGGTAGCAGAGTATAGAGGGGGTCAGTGGATAGCAAAGTATACAGGCGTCTTGTGGGTGCAGAGTATAGAGGTGGCTGTGTGGGTAGCAGAGTATAGAGGTCAGCTGTGTGGGTAGCAGAGTATAGAGGGGGTCAGTGGATAGCAAGTATAGACGGCTCTGTGGGTAGCAGAGTATAGAGGCGGCTCTGTGGTAGCAGAGTATAGAGGTGGCTCTGTGGGTAGCAGAGTATAGAGGCGCTCTGTGGGTAGCAGAGTATAGAGCGGCTCTGTGGGTAGCAGAGTATAGAGGCGGCACTGTGGGTAGCAGAGTATAGAGGCGGCACTGTGGGTGGCAGAGTATAGAGGCGGCACTGTGGGTAGCAGAGTATAGAGGCGGCTCTGTGGGTAGCAGAGTATAGAGGTGGCTGTGTGGGTAGCAGAGTATAGAGGGGGTCAGCGGATAACAAAGTATACAGGCGGGCTCTGTGCGTAGCAGAGTATAGAGGCGGCTCTGTGGGTAGCAGAGCATGGAGGCGGCTCTGTGGGTAGGAGGAGTATAGAGGCGGCTCTGTGGTGGAGGGGTGAAGAGAGAAGCGGCTCTGTGGTGGGGGGATGAGGAGCGAAGCGTCTCTGTGGTGGAGGGGTGAGGAGAGAAGCGGCTCAGTGATGGAGGGGTGAGGAGAGAAGCGGCTCAGTGGTGTAGGGGTGAGAGAGATGCGGCTCAGTGGTGGAGGGGTGAGGAGAGAAGCGGCTCAGTGGTGGAGGGGTGAGGGGAGAAACGGTTCTATGGTGGAGGGTGAGGAGAGAAGCGGCTCTGTGGTGGAGGGGTGAGGAGAGAAGCGGCTCTGGCTGGAGGGTGAGGAGAGAAGCGGCTCTGGGCTGGAGGGGTGAGGAGAGAAGCCGCTCTGGCTGGAGGGGTGAGGAGAGAAGCGGCTCTGTGCTGGAGTGGTGAGGAGAGAAGCGGCTCTGGGGTGGAGGGGTGGGAAAGAAGCGGCTCCGGGCTGGAGGGGTGAGGAGAGAAGCGGCCCCAGGCTGGAGGGGTGAGGAGAGAAGCGGCTCTGGGCTGGAGGGGTGAGGAGAGAAGCGGTCTGGACTGGAGTGTGAGGAGAGAAGCGGCTCTGGGGGGAGGGTGAGGAGAGAAGCGGCTCCGTGCTGGAGGGGTAAGGAGAGAAGCGGCCTGGGCTGGAGGGGTGAGGAGAGAAGCGGCTCTGGGCTGGAGGGTGATAGAGAAGCGGCTCTGGCTGGAGGGGCATCCGATTGGTCCAGGACGCCGAGTCCTGGGCAATGGGATGGGCGTGCTGTGTTTACAACACAGCGCCCAATCCGCTTGCAGGGGCGGCGGCCAATGGGAGTGAGCGAGGCGTGTGAGGCTTTGGAGGCTGAGACTCCCCGCTCACTCCCATTGGCTGGCGCCGGGCACTGGACGACGTCAGTGGGTCACGGCAGGCGGCCACAGGCCCTACACCGCAAGTCCAGCAGCAGCGAGGCTCCAGCGGTGAGCGAGGGGCGGAAGGCACCGGCGGCATCCGGGCAGCGTCAACTTCGCGGCGGGGCCAAGGGTTGGCAGGATGGCGGTGATGTGAGGTTGTGCGGCTGCGGCTCGCGATGACGCAAGCGTCATCGCTCGCAGTGCCACAAAGGATTGTGGGATTCGGCTTCAACGGGCGAATCCCAAACTGGCGATTATATAAGTAGATATGTGTATAAACTGTATATGTACATCTATCTATATATGTTTATATACAGTATATGTACATCTGTGTATATATGTGTATATACTGTATATATAATATATATGTGTATATACGTATATCTATGTGTATATACTGTATATCTATATATGTGTATATACTGTATATCTATATATGTGTTGTGTATATAGTGTATATGTATATGTGGTATATAGCGTAGTCTGTGGATATACTGTATATCTATAGTGAGTATATACTGTATATCTATGTATATGTGTATATACTGTATATCTATGTAGTGTATATACTGTGTATCTATCAATATGTGTGTATATACTGTATATCTACATGTTATATGTGTATATACTGTATATGTATGTGTGTGTATATACTGTATATGTATGTATATATGTGTATATACTGTATAGCGATACGTGTATATACAGCATATCTATATATGTGTACATACTATATATCTATATATATGTGTATATAAACTATATCTACATCTATATATGTGTATAATACTGTGTGTATCTGTGTGTATATACTGTGTATGTATATATTTGTGTATATACTGTATATCTACATCTATGTATATATGTGTATATAGTGTATATGTATCGTGTGTATATAGTGTATATCTAAGTGTATGTGTAGATACTGTATATGTATATATATATGTATAGATGTGGTATATATGTGTATATATATATATATAATATGTGTGTGTGTGTATATACTGTTATCAATATATATATAGCTGTGTGTATATACTGTATATTATATGTAATTGTGTGGATATAGTGTATATCTATATCTATCTGTATGTATATAGTGTATATGTATATATGTGTATATATATATATATATATCTGTGTGTATATAGTGTATATGTATCAGAGTGTATATACTGTATAGCTATAATGCATGGATATATGTGTATATATTTTATATGTATATGTGTATATAGTGTATATAGTGTATATGTATCTGTGTGTAAAACGGTATATCTAAATGTATATATATGTGTGTAGAAACGGTATATGTATGTATATATGTATATATACAGTATATGTATAGATATATGTGTAGATAGAGTATATATATATGCGTGTATATACTGTATATAATGTATATATACAGTGTATGTATATATATATGTGTGTATAAAAGTGCATCTATATATTGTATATAGTGTATATCTATATATTGTGTATATACGAGTATATGTATATATGTGTATACAGTGTATATCTATCTGTGTATATACTGTATATCTATATATGTGTGTATATGCTGTATATGTGCATGTATGTATATATGTGTATATACACTATATCTATATCTGTATGTGTTTATATACTGTATATCAATATATGTGTATATACAGTATATCTATTGATATATGTGTACATAGTGTATATGTATCAATATATGTGTATATACTGTATATGTATATATACTGTATGTCTATATGTGTATATACTGAATATAAATATATATAGAGATGTGTATATAGTGTTTATGTATGGATATATGTGTATATAATGTATATGTATCAATGTATGTGTATATACTGTATATCTATATATGTGTATATAGTGTGTATCTATGTGTATATACAGTATATCAATATATATATGTGTATATAAGGTATGTGTAGATACTGGAAATGTACATGTATGTATATATGTGTATATACTCTATATCTATATGTGTGTGTTGAAATAGTGTATATGTATATAGAGTGTATGTATGTATATAGAGTGTATGTTGTGCTGCTGGTTAGTCGTCCTGTGTGTGGGGGGATTTTTGTCCCCTGTGGTGTGTCTCTCCCCGGATCTCCTCTCTGTCTCTCAGCTGCTGTGTGTGGGGGAGGTGCAGGGTGTGGGGCCGAAGCAGAGCAGGGGTAGACTGTAGAGGGGCAGAATGGGCTCCCACCCCCCTGTTTCCCCTGGCCTCTATTTGCCCCTGCAGTGTCTTAACTCGCCCTGCCCCCTCTGTGGCTTCTTACCCTTCTTCCCAGCTCTGATCGATTAATAGAGGGCCTGCAGTGATGTCTGAGTCATGTGAATGATCACATGACTCTGACATCACCAATGGTCCTTTAGCCTTGTAGTGAGAAAGATGATCGGAGCAGAGAGAGATGTGGGAGTGCGCCGGAGCAGCAGGAGAGGTGGGGGGGGGATCTACGGCTGACGGGGGTATATGGCTGGCGGGGGTGTGCAGGCGGGGGGTAGTTCTCCGGGAGGTGCAGTGTGGCTGTCAGCTGCTGTGTGTGGGGGTTGCTGTCCCAGGGGATGGAGTGTGCGGGGCCAGAGCTCCTCTCCCTCTCTCTCCTCTGGCCGGGTCTCCTGTGTCTGTGTGTGGTTGTTGTGGAGGTTCTGCTGCCCGGAGAGCTACCCATGCTCGCAGTGCCGCAAAGGAGTCTGGGATTCGGCTACAGTGCCCGAATTCCAAACTCCCGATTATATAAGTAGATATACCATTGAATTGCAATTAATTGCAAAACTGTTAATAATTTTAAAATGAATACAATAAATATTTCTGGGTTGTGGAATGAATCATTTGCATTTCAATTATTTCTTATGGGAAAATTTGCTTTGATAAAAGAGTGATTTGGAACTAACTATGCTGTAATCCAAGGTTCAACTGTATCTTGATTATTGTATCATAATAATGATTAAAAGCTTGATGTTACCATGCACTACAATAAATGTATCACTCATGAGCCATGTATGAAGGAGTCGCAGTCGTGGAGTCGGAGTCAGGGAATTGAGGAGTCTTAAGTCGGTGGTTTGGCTTACCGACTCCACAGCCCTGCATATTAGTGGTAAATTTTGGTTGATGTGAATCGTGTTTTTTTTTTTTTTTTTTTTAAATGAAAATATTGGACATTTTACCAAAACAAGGGAAAATTGGGAAATTCTTACATTTTTTGTGCCTTAAAAACAAAACAAAATACCAAACAAAACAGTTAATAAACAACATTCCCCGCATACCTAATTTACATCAGCACCATTTTCGAAACATCATTTTTTGTTAGGAAGTTTTAAAGGTTAAAAATTTATCAGCAATTTCACATTTTGTCCAACATTTTATATACCATACCACAGTGACTTTGAGGGGTCTATGTGATAGAAAATATTCAAAAATGACACCATTCTAAAAGCTGTCTCCCTCAAACTGCTCAAATCCAAATTCAAGTATCCCCTATGGCCACTTTACACGAAGCTACAGGTAACAGGTTTTCCACAGGTAACTTACTGGCTGCAGTGAAATCATGGAGACATTATTCCATTTGTACACAGCAACAAGATAGAAGCATGTCTCCATGATTTCACTGCAGCCAGTAAGTTACCTGTGGAAAACCTGTTACCTGTAGCTGCGTGTAAAGTGGCCATAAGGCTGCTTTCACACAGCGTTTTTGTGCTGTCCGAGGGGATCAGGCTTTTTGCTGCACCCCTCGGACAGCAACGGATCCAAACTGATGCCTGCAATCGGATGCCAAATAGGCATCCGATTCTGATATTTTGCAGCATCAGTTTGGATCCTCTCTCCTCTCCCTGCTCCTCCTGTCACCTCGTCCCCCTCCTCTCTCCCTCCTGTCACCTTTCTCCCCTCCTCTTTGTCCCCTCTGTCTCCCCTCTTTGTCCCCCTCTTTATCCCCTCTGTCTCCCCTCTTTGTCCCCCTCTGTCTCCCCTCTTTGTCCCCCTCTTTGTCCCCCTCTTTGTCCCCTCTTTGTACCCTCTTGTCCCCTTTGGACCCCTCTTTTGTCCTCTCTTTTTCCCCTCTTGGTCCCCTCTTTGTCCCCTCTTTCCAGACCTTAATAAATAAAAAAAAAAAATCTTTATTCTCACCTATCCACGAGGCCCACGGTGCTTCCAGCTTCTCTTCTGATGCACAGGACCTGGCGTGATGTCACAGTCACATGACCGGTTACCGCGGTAACCGGTCATGTGACTGCACTGTGACGTCAGGCCAGGTCCTAGAAGCACAGAGCCGAGCACAGGAGGCATCGCTGGATCGCAGGACAGGTGAGAATAAAGATTTTTTTATTTTTAACTCTTTATTTTCACTAGATTTCACTTCTGCAATGTACAATATACATTGCAGAAGTGATATTAGATTGCACAGAGCGATTCTAGTGTAGTGAGCATGCTCAGTACACTAAAATCGGGTCCGAGGAGACATCAGCTGTTTCCTCGGACCCGCGCTCCATAGGCCCCATGTTATTTGGCGCGGATCAGGTCGGATCCAACTCGGTCCGATTAGACCCGCTGTGCCAAAACTCGCAGCAGGCTGCGATTTTGGGCACAGCAAAAAAATCGGCCAGAATCGGATCCGACAAAAATCGGATGCCAATAAGGCCAAATCCAATGTGATCTGTCCCCATAGACTAACATGGGGCCAAAATCGGATCCGTGGCTGTCTGTTTTACAACAGACAGCCACGGATCACAGAAAAACGCAGTGTGAAAGCACCCTAAAGGGTATGAACACATGCGAGTGAAAAAACGCTCCACTTCACGGATCCGAGAGTTGGACGAGTGTCATCTGACTTTTGTTAACATTGGTCCACGGGCAATGCGATTTTTCTGCACAGTACACTCGGACGAGTTGCACGGATGTGTGTCCGAGCCCTAAATAATATACACTTTTTGCATCTGAACATCAGACAATTTTCATTTTTTGAGTGTGCTGGAAATCATTATGTGGCGTCCTGCACCCCAAACAGAAGGTGTAGTATCTCTGTAGTCGCGGACGAGGAGGGGAAATGCAGAGTCTACACACAAACACGCTCATAAGACACCTTAGCACAGGGGACTGGTATTCAGTAGGTCCCAGGGGGGTGGAGCTTAGATGAGCTGGAGACGTGAAGTGACAGTTAGTGACAAACAGTGGCACGGTGACATAGCAAGAAGGTGGACGGACACAGGGGACCCTGCTGTCCTGAGGAGAGGGCACCTCAAAGGAGCGGAGGTGACCCGGACAAGAAGGGGACACTCCAGGACTGGTCAGAGCTGGCTGGAGAGTCCAGGTCAAACCGGTATTCTTGAACTGAGGTGGTTTGTTGAGGTTCACCCCCAAACCACAGACCAGCGCGTTGTGGGCCCAACAGGGAGCCATTCCACCCACCAAGAGCCTGAGGCTGGTTTCACACTGCATATTTTTTCCTGTCCTTGGGATCCTACATTTTGTAGGACTCCACGGACAGGAACGGATCCGATTTGGCCCCCTTATTATCCTATGGGGGTCGGATCGGATTTGGCCTAATTGCCATCCGATTTTGTGGGATCCGATTTGTGTCCGATTTTTTGTTGGACCAACTGCTCTGATTTTGGGCACAGAAAAAATCAAATCCCACAAAATCAGATGACAATTAGTCCAAATCCGATCCGATCTGTGTCCTTCAACATGGGGGCCTATGAGCGCGGGTCCGATTTTAGTGTATTGAGCATGCTCAGTACACTAAAATTGCTCCAACCCTTCTAATTACACTTCTGCAATGTATAATATACATTGCAGAAGTGTAATTAAGTAAAACAAATAGTTAAAAATAAAAAATCACTATGCTCACCTATCCTCTATCCATCGCTGCCTCCCAGCAAGGTCCGGGTGCTTACAGGACCTGTGATGATGTCACAACCCGGAGCGTCATCGGGTCACATGACCGCAGTTACTGCGGTAATTGCGGTCATGTGACCCGATCAGCTGATCGTCTTGTGACGTCACCACAGGTCCTGTAAGCACCCGACCTTGCTGGAGGCAGCGGTGGATCGAGGATAGGTGAGTATAGTGATTTTTTATTTTTAACTCTTTCTTTTTACTATATTTCACTTCTGCAATGTATATTATACATTGCAGAAGTGAAAGTGCCCCGCTGTGTCCGGATCCGTGATAATCATGGACCCGGACAGAGAATAGGTCACCCCCTGTGGTGTCCGTTCCTGTCCGTGGGGTCCTACAAAAAGTAGGATCCCACGGACAGGAAAAAATACGCAATGTGAAACCAGCCTAACCGCAGTCCCGTAGCTAGGTCCAAGACGCCAAGGGATAATAGGAACTTAAGGTAACAGACCTGGGGACTGGCAACAAGACTTAAGTGGGAGAGGACAGTGAGCCAAGAGCCACTGAGAGTAGAGAGCAAGAAAGCTATTGGAAGGACACCTCTGACAGACTCTGTAAAAAAGCCTCCTGAATCCGCGGCTACCACTCCTGGTAAAGCAGACTGTACCGTGTACCTTTTCCACCAGTACTAGTAAAGAACTTTTTGAGCTGCTCCGGTCTCTGGTCTCCTTTCATCCGCTGCCTGGAGGGGACTATGACTCCCCTCATCCATTTCCGCCGCGCTGACGAAAAGCTCCGCCTGTAGGAAGCTGTACTACTTAAACTGCACCACACCATCACCTCAGTGCCCGACTGCAGCGCTGGTAACCACATTACCAGACACCACAGGTGGTGTCATGGAATAATGCCCCATCATCATCACCCCCATCAGCCATTGAGTGCCCAGGGCACGGAATCGGGACCTGACCAGCCTTGATCCCTACCGAAGCTACCGTCCCGGTATCCGAGTAACCCTTCCCTTTGTGTCCACTCACCCATATTAGCCTATGGCAGCGTTAGTGCAGCGTTACACTACGGTAACACTGCGCTAATGCTGCCAGAACCATGCTTTTTGACGGACCCCCTAGGACGAAGGCCACAACCAAGTGTGGCCCTAGCCTAACAAGTTCTGCTTCTTCCCATGGTGAGAGAGATTGCTGCTGTGCTGATACGCAAATGTAGTATGTGAATGAGAATCCTAATCTGTTTAACTTTATATTTTAGTGAATCCGGCGAAGAGACAAAATGCTGATGGGCGAAGACGAAAGCAACCTCAAAAGTAAGCGCCAAATGTGGCCGTCATTTTGCTATCTTTTCTGTATTGTAAAGCTTTATTAAGACATCCCGTAGTTTCCATTTTTTGGATTCATTTTGAGATGACAAAAAATGGAAATAAGGGCCCTTTCACATTGGTGTTTTCGCCAAAATGCGGCAGATGCGGCAGGTTGACGCATCTGCCGTCTAACGGCCGCACTTGCGGCACACTTGCGGCATGCCCCATGCATTGTGTATGGGGCTTGCGGTAAGTGTACGGCAAGTGCGGTTTCAGCAAGTGCGGGCGCGAAAAAAAAAACGCGATCAGCAGCTCCTGCCGCATCTGCCACAACCGCACTTGCCGCACCTGCCGCACATTACCGCAAGCCCCATAGACAATGCATGAGGCCTGCCGCAATAGTATCGCAAGTGCGGCTTTGAGGGAGGACCCTCGGCAGATGCATTTTTTTTGTCCGGATCCGCTAAATCCAGCCAAAAACGCCAGTCTGAGAGGGGCCTAAAAAGAACTTGTTCAAAATGTGTTCCTAAGGCTAGTTTCACATTAGCGATTGTGAAAGCAGCAGATCATCTGCATGCGCAAACGCATGCCATGCCAAAACACATTGTTAATTCTGTGAATGCAGCGTTGATTATCTGTATGCGTTGACAGAATTTGGCTACATTCAGACTGTCCGGTATTTTTTCTTTGTTTTGAGCTGCGTTTTTGTTGAATTCTTAAAAAAAAAAAAAAAAACATCCGTTTTTGGATCCGTTTCTGCATCCATTTTTGACTGCTGCGTTTTTTCCTATTTTGAAGGTCTCCTATGGGAAAAGCGCAGGAGAAAAACGCAACAGAAATTGACATGTACTTTTCCAAAAATGGAGTTCCCCTAGAGTAAAAAAATAGATAGCTTTAACCCCTTCATGGTCCTGGAATTCTTCGTTTTTCATTTTCCTTTTTGCTCCCCGGCTTCCAAGAGCCATAACTTTTTTATTTTTCCATCAATGTTAGACATATGATGGCTTGTTTTTTGCGGGGCAAGTTGTACTTTCAGATGCAATCATTTATTTTACCATATAGTGTACAGGAAAATTGCAAAAAAATTTCAAGTGCAGTGAAATTGCAAAAAATGCAATTACAAGTTTGGTTTTTGGGTTTTTTAGTCGTCATGTTCACTATATGGTAAAACCTACGTGATGTTGTGATGCGGGTCGGTACGAGTGAGTAGATACCAAACATGTATACCTTTACTGGTATCTACGTAGTGAAAAAAAATTCAGAAGTTTGGAAAAAAATAAAAATTAAAAATTACACTTTTTGCACCATGTTCTGCGACCCATAGTCCTCATTTTTCAGGATCTGGGGCTGCTTATTTTTGGCGTCCTGAGCTGATGTTTCTTTTTTTTTTAATCAGATCATTTTTATTTTAAATGAAAAAAAGTTTTTTACAACAAAGCAAATAAAGCATTGACATAGACATCCCATGAGCACAACATCGCCCACCACCAAAATCCGTATAGACCAACCCCTATCTCAGGACCTTAGACACACATGTTATAAAAATATAAAGACGTCAGCACATAGTATTATATATGGCAATAACCAATCACTATACTATAGTAAAATCATAGACATTGGAAGGAATATCAACCATCCGAATATTACTATTTATTTCTATTAAGGAAAACCCGAGAAAATCATTCCTGCAGTGTACTTAGAATGGCGGATATGTAATACCTGTGAAATGTGCACCACTTGTTCCATACTTTGTCGAACTTGTGAATGGCTTTATGCTTTTTATACACCATTTCCTCCATTTTAATAAGGATCCTCATCCTATCCACAAATTGTCGCAACCTAAGAGGCTGTGGGTCAAGCCAATGCGCGTCAATCGTTTTTCTAATTTGGAACAAAGTGCCTTTCAGTGCCAGTTCTTCGTTGACCTCATATCTATCAGAGCCCACACAACCCAACAAACTTACCAATGGATGAAGCGGTAAAGCAGAATCAAACACATTATTTACATACCTAATACACTCACTCCAAAATCTTACAATATGCCTACAATTCCAGAACATATGTAACAAATCTGCATCATCCTCCCCACATTTTGGACAGCAAGCATCTACTCTGAGTCCTATACGATGCAGGAAATCTGGTGTTCTATAAACTCTATGTAGTAGGTATAGTTGAGACAATCATTGTGCCTCACACATAGATAGCAATGGAACACTGTCCAATAGATCTTCCCAAGATTCACTGTCTATATACCCCACATCTCTCTCCCATTTTTCCTTAATTAGTAACGGTTTGTCCCATTGGGAATTGTTGCATTAAAATGCTGTAAATCCTGGATATCAGACCCTTACCCCCACCATGACTCAATAAAGTGTTAAACAAAAGGTGATGTTGTATTTTACCCTGTAAGTGATGTGGCTGACTCATCCATGCATGATGGAATTAAAGGTAGAAAAAGAATGTGTTTCGTGGAATGAAAAACTCTTCACATAGTTGCTGAAAGGACTTAAGTACCTTCCCAGTCATTATTTGCACTACGAATGAAACTCCTTTTCCTTTCCATATACCATAGCCATTCAGTTTATATATTTCTGACAATGCAGGATTATCCCATAGAGGGGTAAACGGCGTATGACCCAATATATCTAAAATATTTTTAACCTTCTGCCAGACCTTCCTAAGAAGAGCAAGAGTAGGTACCCTTATTTGGCGGTCCCCATCCAAGAGCCCCACCTCCAAAAAAGAGGTGATTGAAATATCACCAACAACCTCACGCATTAATTTATCCAAACTCCCATGGATAATTGTGAGCTGTTGGAGTTGGAAGCCAAAAAGTACACCCTTGGATTGGGAACAGCTGGGCACCCCTGACTCTTAGGTCTCTGCAATGTATCAAGGCGAATTCTGGCCACCCCTTTTTTCCAAATTAATTCCCTGAAAAGCGCCTGCACTTTATAGAAAATCCTCATAGGTATCCACACTGGAGAGTTGTGCAATAAGTATAATAGCTAAGGCATCACAATTATTTTCACCAAGTTGGCCCGACCAACCACCGACAAAGGAAGCTTGCACCATGTATTAATTTTTTGTTGAAATTTGCCTTTCATACCCAATAAATTCAAGAAAACAAATTCGAAGACCAATGGAGAAATCATAATACCCAAATATTTAAATTCCCTTATAGTTTTCAGGCTTGTCTCCCCCACCCTCGTATCCATTGAGAGAGCATCCACCGGCATCAGCACAGACTTGTCCCAGTTAATTTTTAGGCCCGAATATTCCCCAAAATCACCTATTAGACCCATAGCCGTAGACAAGGACTGCACCGTGTCCCCCAAAACAGCAGAAGATCGTCTGCGTATAACGCCACCCGCTCCTCCACCGAGTCATGTATAAATCCCCTAATGTCGGGGCTAGTTCTTAGTTTAACAGCTAAAGGCTCAATGGCCAAAGCGAATAGAAGGAGAGACAACGGGCAGCCCTGCCTAGTGCCTCTTTCCAAAATTAATAAAGCCATTAATACGAATTTTTGCAATCGGACTGGCATACAATAACTTCACCCACGCCAAAAACCTGTCACCAAAGCCCATCTCCCGCAGAACCACCCAGAGGTACTCCCACTCGACGCTATCAAAAGCTTTCGCTGCGTCGAGCGAGAGCACCGCCTACCTCTCTCGTTACGGGACTCCATCTGTAGATATAAAAACAGCCTGCGCAAATGAATAGCCGTAGATCTATTTGGTATAAACCCCGTTTGGTCCTCCCCCACCACCTGGGTAATCACTCCCACCAACCACGTTGCCAGTTCCTTGGCAAGAATCTTAACGTCAGTGGACAGCAAAGATATAATCCTGTATGATTCAGGCAGCAAATGATCCTTTCCCGGTTTAGGTAGGAGAACCACCACTGCCTCCCTCCTTGACCTAGGAAGTACACCCTCATTCAACGCCTCATCAAATACCTCTTTCAACCTTGGTAGCAGAACCTCCGCATTTTCTTTATAAATTTCAATAGGGAGACCATCAGACCCTGGCGCCTTATTATTTTGAAAGTCTCGCAAAGCTGATGCCAATTCATCCATAGTAATGGGGGAGTCAAGTAGCACCCTCTGAGCATCCGTTAAAGTAGGTAGACTGACTGTACGCACATACTGTTCAGCTTCAGCACTCGTTTTCCTAAGTCTAGAAGAATATAATTGTTGATAAAATTGGAAAAAAAATCCTCGCTACTGCACCAGCATCTGTAATCAAGTCACCTTCGACATTCCTAATAGCTGAAATCGCAGAAGCACCCAGGGCCGCACCGTCCATTGGACAGTGTGAGCCCTGTCATTCAGGCGGCAACAGGCAGGGGGAGCGGCTGTGCAGAAGGGGGCGGCTCCTTATGCACACAGCGTCCCCCTGCCACGGCGCTGGCGGCTCAGTGCAGGCAAGAGCCGCCGAGCGGCGACCCGCCGGAGCACAGCTTAAGGGGCGGCTGGGCTCTGCCAGCAACCCACCCCCGGTCCTCACTCACTGCGCTGCTGAGGGGACGGCAGTGCTGGGCTCTGCTAGCACCCCCCCCACCCCCCGGTCCTCACTCGCTGCGCTGCTGAGGGGGCGGCAGTTCTGGGCTCTGCTAGCACCCCCCCACCCCCTTCCCCCGGTCCTCAGTCACTGCTGAAGGGGCGGCAGTGCTGGGCTCTGCTAGAACCCCCCCCTTTAATCAGCTGAGGCTCAGGCGGCAGTGGGCTTGGTGCACCCTGGGAGCACCAGTCCGTGCCCTAGTCACAGTCGCCAGTAGATGACCCGCACCCTCAGCATAAAATTGTTGTTTTAGAAAGAATCGTTTGTGCTCCGCATTTTGTATCACACAGTCATTTAGTTTAGATTGTGCATCCGTCCACTTTACTTTATTGTCGATAGTCAGTGAGGCCACATAAGTGTGCTCCAAAACATCCACCACAGCCTGCAAACTCTGCATACGGGCCCTATTTTTAGATTTGACCAGTGATATTTCTTTAATCAAGACGCCCCTCAGAAACTCTTTCATTGTGTCCCACACCATGGACATGGAAGTCATCCACATTGCTACAAAAATTCCATCAGGAAAGAGGATAATTGTACAGACTCTCCAAACACCGCCAGCCAAAAAGGATTAAATTTCCATACACTTCTACAACATGCCATGGACTGTTATGGTGTAATAGTTAACAAAAACGGAGAATGGTCTGAAAGCAACCTGGTATGATATTCAACTTTGGTCACCAATGGGACCAGATTCCCATTCCCCAGAGCCAAATCTATTCTTGACAATGAGGAGTAGGACGCCGAGTAACAAGAATATAGTTTAACATCGGGGAACCTAGAGCGCCATATGTCCACTAGTTGGATCTCCCTCAAAACCTTTGCCAGAGACATGACATGAGCCACCTCCCAAGTCTCCCCTATATTTATCTCATTCAGCGTTAAGATACATCTTAAAATTACCAATGACCAGTAAAGGTATGGTAGCATATTCCGCAACGAATGGAATCAGATCATGTAATTTACTCACAGAAAAAGGAGGCGGGATATACACAGCAATAATACACATTCGCAACCCAGCCACCCTGCACACCAAGCACACATATCTACCCTGTGTATCTAAACTCACTCGCTCCATAGAGAATGGTAAGTTCAGATGTATGAGGACACATACTCCTCTCAAATATTAACTATGCACTGAGTGATAGACAGACCCCTTCCATAATTTAGCCAAAGAGGCTGCCGATTCTGCATTCCAATGCGTTTCCTGAATACAAGCTATTAGATTACAATGTTTTTTCAGATATCTAAGTACCGCAAAACGCTTACTAGGGTCTCCCATTCCTCTAATATTCCAAGAAAGAATATTAAGTTGACTGACCATAATCTAAATACAAGCATCTTACCATATTCAGCATAGAATACAGCACACCTTGATCATCATTCAGCATAGAATATAACAATGGAAAAATAATTTCACCATAAGGTGAATGGTGGACAAAAAACCTCAAAAATGAATTCCTGAATTGCTGTTTCATGTTCATTCCCAAAATTTTGAAAATTTGAATAGAAAGCGAACACAAAATGGCATGTGCCCGAAAATGGTGCAATAAAAACCTTAACTAAATAAGCAAAGCTTCACATGACTCATAACATAGAAGCAATTCTGGACCTGCTGATGATTTGTTAATTTTTCCTACAAAAAACCAAGAAAGATTCTGCTCACACTTATCCTGTGCTCTATGCTGAGTGCTTACATTAGGGTTTACGTGTTTAATATCTGAAATATGTAATTTAGACAACGCACCTGATTCAACATTAACTTTAATGAGGTATGCCGAGTCACAATCTCTGTGGCCTATAATCTGTCTTTGTCCAACTTTTTTAAAGGGAACCTGTCAGCTAGTTCATGCCTCCTCAGCTATCACTGTCTGTACCTGCAGCTTCATAATACTATTCTAACCATCCCTGTCTGAGCTCATAGTGTAATGTGAAAGGTGAAAAAAAAGCATTTATACACTTACATTTTCTTATGTAATGAGGCAGTCAGTCCCCAGCTTGGAGGACGGGGACTGTTTGGCAGGTTAATAGTTAACATTTCAGCCTTATGTTAGAACATGTTGGGAGAACTGATGTGATGTCACAACCATGTGACTGCAATAGGCGGAGCTAAGTTCTCATAGAACATAATACATCTGCTGGCTTAGCTCCGCCCACTATGGTCACATGATCATTACATCACACAGGTCCTTTAGCCATCCAAGTTAAAAGTGAGTTAACTATTATCCTGCCAGACAGTCCCCCTCCTCCAAGGTGGGGACTGAAATGTAAGTGTATAAAGGCTTTTCTTTCACCTTTCACATTACACTATGAGCTCAGACAGGGATGATTAGAATAGTATTATAAAGCTGCAGCTACAGACAGTGATAGCTGGAGGGGCATAGACCACCTGACAGGTTCCCTTTAAGCATAGTTTTGTTCACTTTTGAAAAGACAGACACAGCTGAACAGCAGCCAAATGATTCCAGAGTTACTCGGCTGCCTCATTCTAGTGAAGTGATCCCTCCGGGGTGTCATCTGAATCACATCATTCTGAGATTTAGATGGAAATCTTAATGTTCAGTGTACACCGCAGGATAGTTGTGAACTAAAGTTTATGTAAAACTAGTAAAAAGGCTCGATGCAATTGCATCGGGAGCAGGGTGAAATGAATTGTGTGTATACAGGCGGGTCAGTGGGTAGCAGAGTATACAGGGGGCTCTTTGGGTAGCAGAGTATACAGGCGGGTCTGTGGGTAGCAGAGTATACAGACGGCTCTGAGGGTAGGAGATTATACAGGCGGCTCTGTGGGTAGCAGAGTATACAGGCGGCTCTGTGGGTAGCAGAGTATACAGGCGGTGTGTGGGTAGCAGAGTATACAGGCGGGTTTGTGGGTAGCAGATTATACAGGCCACTGTGTGGGTAGCAGAGTATAGAGAAGGCTCTGTGGGTAGCAGATTGTACAGGTGGCTCTGTGGGTAGCAGAGTATACAAGCGGCTCTGTGGGTAGCAGAGTATAGAGGCGGCTCTGTGGGTAGCAGAGTATACAGGCGGCTCTGTGGGTAGCAGAGTATCGAGGCGGCTCTGTGGTTAGCAGAGTATCGAGGCGGCTCTGTGGGAAGCAGAGTATACAGGCGGCTGTGTGGGTAGCAGAGTATAGAGGCGGCTCTGTGGGTGTCAGAGTATACAGTCGGCTGTGTGAGTAGCAGAGTATCAGTTTTTACCAGGGTGTTCTCTGCTACCACGAGTATAAGGCGGCTCTGTGGGTAGCAGAGTATAAGGCGGCTCTGTGGGTAGCAGAGTATACAGGCGTCTGTGGTGGTGGCAGAGTATACAGGTGTCTGTGGTGGTGGCAGAGTATACAGGCGTGTGTGGTGGTGGCAGAGTATACAGGCGTCTGTGGTGGTGGCAGAGTGTACAGGCATGTGTGGTGGTGGCAGAGTATACAGGCGTGTGTGGTGGTGGCAGAGTATACAGGCATGTGTGGTGGTGACAGAGTATACAGGCGTGTGTGGTGGTGGCAGAGTATACAGGCGTGTGTGGTGGTGGCAGAGTATACAGGCGTGTGTGGTGGTGGCAGAGTATACAGGCATCTGTGGTGGTGGCGGCAGACTATAGAGGCATCTGTGGTGGTGGCAGCAGAGTATACAGGCGTGTGTGGTGGTGGCGGCAGAGTATACAGGCGTGTGTGGTGGTAACGGCAGAGCATACAGGTGTGTGTGGTGGTGGCGGCAGAGCATAGAGGTGTCTGTGGTGGTGGCGGCAGAGTATACAGGCATCTTTGGTGGTGGCGGCAGAGTATACAGGCATCTGTGGTGGTGGCAGAGTATACAGGCGTGTGTGGTGGTGGCAGAGTATACAGGTGTCTGTGGTGGTGGCAGAGTATACAGGCGTCTGTGGTGGTGGCAGAGTATACAGGTGTCTGTGGTGGTGGCAGAGTATACAGGTGTCTGTGGTGGTGGCAGAGTATAAGGAGGGTGTGGTGGTGGGGGTGGAGGGGGGTGCTGTCAGAGGCCAGCACCGCCGCCCCTTTAGTCGCTGCTGAGGACCGGAGGGGGGGGGATGCTGCACGGCCACCCCTATAGTAGGGTGCGGGTGAGGAGGTATACAGAGTATACAGGCGTCTTTGGTGGTTGCAGAGTATACAGGCGTATGTGTGGTGGCAGAGTATACAGGTCTGTGGTGGTGGCAGAGTATACAGGCGTGTGTGGTGGTGGCGGGAGAGTATACAGGCATCTGTGGTGGTGGCGGCAGAGTATAGAGGCCTGCACCGCCGCCCCTTTAGTCGCTGCTGAGGACCGGAGGGTGGGGGGGGGGATGCTGCACGGCCACCCCTATAGTAGGGTGCGGGTGAGGAGGTATACAGAGTATACAGGTGTCTGTGGTGGTGGCAGAGTCTACAGGTGTCTTTGGTGGTGGCAGAGTATACAGGTCTGTGGCTGTGGCAGAGTATACAGGCGTCTGTTGGTGGCAGAGTACACAGGCGTCTGTGGTGGTGGTAGAGTACACAGGCGTCTGTGGTGGTGGCGGCAGAGTATACAGGCATCTGTGGTGGTGGCGGCAGAGTATACAGGCATCTGTGTGGTGGCGGCAGAGTATACAGGCTTGTGTGTGGTGGTGGCAGAGTATACAGGCATGTGTGGTGTTGGCAGAGTATACAGGCGTCTGTGGTGGTGGCAGAGTATACAGGCGTCTGTGGTGGTGGCAGAGTATACAGGCGTATGTGGTGGTGGCAGAGTTACAGGCGTCTGTGGGGTGGCAGAGTATACAGGCGTCTGTGGTGGTGGCAGAGTATACAGGCGTCTGTGGTGGTGGCAGAGTATACAGGCGTCTGTGGTGGTGGCGGCAGAGTATACAGGCATCTGTGGTGTGGAGGGCAGAGTATACAGGCGTCTGTGGTGGTGGCGCAGAGTATACAGGCATCTGTGGTGGTGGGGCAGAGTATACAGGCATCTGTGGTGGTGGCGGCAGAGTATACAGGCATCTGTGGTGGTGGCGGCAGAGTATACAGGCTGTGTGGTGGTGGGGGCAGAGTATACAGGCGTGTGTGGTGTTGGCAGGTAAAAGGTTGTGCAGGCATACTTGTGGTGTGGGGGTCGTGGGGGCAGAGTATACAGGCGTGTGTGGTGGTGGTGGCAGAGTATACAGGCGTGTGTGGTGTTGGCAGAGTATACAGGCGTGTGTGGTGGTGGCAGAGTATACAGGCGTGTGTGGTGGTGGCAGAGTATACAGGCGTGTGTGGTGGTGGCAGAGTATACAGGCGTGTGTGGTGGTGGCAGAGTATACAGGCATCTGTGGTGGTGGCAGAGTATGGTGGTGGCAGAGTATACAGGCGTGTGTGGTGGTGGCAGATTATATAGGCGTGTGTGGTGGTGGCAGAGTATACATGCACTCCTGCAAGGCAGGGGTTAAAAAAAATAAAAAAAGATTATGCTCACCTCACCCCGAGCCCCCGCCGTCTTCCTCCAGGCTCCTGCAGGCTCCCGGAGCCATGCAGAGCTCTTCTACAGCAGTTCAGGACCTGTGGTGATGTCAGAGTCACGTGACCCGCGGTTACCATGGAGTAAGCTGGTGTCACGTGACTGTGACATCACCGCAAGTCCTGAACTGCTGTAGAAGAGCTCTGCAGGCACCGGGAGCCTGCGGGAGCCACCGGGAGCCTGGAGGAATTCGGCGGGAGACGGCAGGGGCTCGGGAGAGGTGAGGAAATCTTTTTTATTTTTTTTAGAGTAGTGCGGCGGAGGGGTGGTGCGGGCTGTGCGGGCACCGGAGGGTGTGTGGGCGGCGGAGGGGTGGTGCGGGCTGGCTGTGCGGGCACCGGAGGCTGTGTGGGCAGCGGAGGGTGTGCGGATGCGGCAGGTAGCGATGGCGCCGCTCGATAGCGGGAGGCTGTGCGGGCACCGGACCGGAGAGTGTGTGGGCGGCGCAGGGGTTGTGCGGGCTTTGCGCCAGAGGCTGTGCGGGCACCGGAGGGTGTGTGGGCGGCGGAGGGGTGGTGCGGGCTGGCTGTGCGGGCACCAGAGGCTGTGTGGGCAGCGTAGGGTGTGCGGGTGCGGCGGGTAGCGATGGCGCCGCTCGATAGCGGGAAACTGCTCGCGATGACGCTATGCGTCATCGCTCGCAGTGGCGCAAAGGAGTCTGGGATTCGGCTACAGTGCCCGAATTCCAAACTCCCGATTATATAAGTAGATGCTCACAATAAATTCTGCAACTTAATCCGCAAAAACGAACAAGCGGTTTCCACAATCCTGGTCATTTAAAGTCCTCCACCTGTTTGGTGGGTTTCCTCCAGTTTCTCCGATTTCTCCCCCACACTCCAAAGACATGGTGATAGGATGTTTAAATTGTGAGCCCAATAGGGTCACTGCTTCCAATGTATGTTAAAAGCGCTATAGAATAAATAGCGCTATATCAATGAATAAATATTATTATTTCTTTACTATTCTACATCATTACATTAAAATATGTTCTAACTAGATGGCGGCCCGATTCTAAAGAATCGGGTAGTCTAGAATCCATATATAGTTTACTTACTAATAGTTAGGGGAGTGCGGTGAAATGAATTGTGTGTATACAGGTGGCTCAGTGGGTAGCAGAGTATACGGTGGCTCAGTGGTTAGCAGTGAGTGCGGTGGCTCAGTGGTTAGCAGTGAGTGCGGTGGCTCAGTGGTTAGCAGTGAGTGCGGTGGCTCAGTGGTTAGCAGTGAGTGCGGTGGCTCAGTGGTTAGCAGTGAGTGCGGTGGCTCAGTGGTTAGCAGTGAGTGCGGTGGCTCAGTGGTTAGCAGTGAGTGGGGTGGCTCAGTGGTTAGCAGTGAGTGGGGTGGCTCAGTGGTTAGCAGTGAGTGCGGTGGCTCAGTGGTTAGCAGTGAGTGCGGTGGGTCAGTGGTTAGCAGTGAGTGCCGTGGCTGAGTGGTTAGCAGTGAGTGCGGTGAGATTGGTCAGCACAGTGGCGTGGGCAGAGTGGGCAGGGCAGCGCCGTGGGCAGAGTGGTCAGTGCAGCGCCGTGGGCAGAGTGGTCAGCACACACATACATACATACACACACAGACACACAGACTCCGCTATAGTTAGCACCGACCCTGCATCTTCCCCGCCGGCTGGATCCTGAGTTGACATGTCGCCGCCCGCGGACGACTGGATCCAATATGGCGTTCGGGAAGTTTGGGGAGACTTCTTGGACGGTATATTGGATCCAGTAGTTTGGGGGTGGCGACATGTCGACTCAGGATCTAGGCGGCTGATGCAGGGCCGGTGGTAAGTATAGCGAAGTGTGTGTGTGTGTGTGTGTGTGTATGTGTGCGGACAAAGTGAGGGAAGTGCGGACAAAGTGAGGGAAGTGACTACATACACACATATATACACATAGTGTACATTGCATATGGAGGGGTGAGGAGAGCGGAGGCTGGAGGGGTGAGGAGAGCGGAGGCTGGAGGGGTGAGGAGGGGTGAGGAGAGCGGAGGCTGGAGGGGTGAGGAGGGGTGAGGAGAGCGGAGGCTGGAGGGGTGAGGAGAGGTGAGGAGAGTGAGGCTGGAGGGTGAGGAGAGCTGAGGACAGTGGAGGCTGGAGGGCAGAGGACAGTGGAGGCTGGAGGGCAGAGGACAGTGGAGGCTGGAGGGCAGAGGACAGGGGAGGCTGGAGGGCAGAGGACAGGGGAGGCTGGAGGGCAGAGGACAGGGGAGGCTGGAGGGCAGAGGACAGGGGAGGCTGGAGGGCAGAGGACAGGGGAGGCTGGAGGGCAGAGGACAGGGGAGGCTGGAGGGCAGAGGACAGGGGAGGCTGGAGGGCAGAGGACAGGGGAGGCTGGAGGGCAGAGGACAGGGGAGGCTGGAGGGCAGAGGACAGGGGAGGCTGGAGGGCAGAGGACAGGGGAGGCTGGAGGGCAGAGGACAGGGGAGGCTGGAGGGCAGAGGACAGGGGAGGCTGGAGGACAGGGGAGGCTGGAGGGGAGAGCGGAGGCAGGAGGGGAGAGGCGGGAGGGGAGAGCGGAGGCGGGAGGGGAGAGGCGGGAGGGGGAGAGCAGAGGCGGGGAGGGGAGAGCAGAGGCTGGAGGGGAGAGGCTGGAGGGGAGAGCGGAGGCTGGAGGGGAGAGCGGAGGCTGGAGGGGAGAGCGGAGGCTGGAGGGGAGAGCGGAGGCTGGAGGGAGAGAGCGGGAGGCGGGAGGGGAGAGCGGAGGGAGAGGGGAGGCGGGGGAGAGGCGGAGGGGGAGGGCGGAGGGGAGGGAGAGGCTGGAGGCGAGAGCGGGAGGCGGGAGGGGAGAGGCTGGAGGGCAGAGGGGAGGCTGGAGGGCAGAGGGGAGGCTGGAGGGCAGAGGGGAGGCTGGAGGGCAGAGGG
>JARQOC010000006.1:177855592-177882309 GCA_033576535.1 Allobates femoralis | reverse complement strand
GGGGCAGGCCCACTACTGGACCTGGAAGACTTCTCCTCCTTCTTCCTGCCTGCCGTGTCCGCATCTCTGGGAGCCTTGCCACCGCTGTTCCCACCGCTGCTGAGGCTGTCGGTACGCCTAGCACCTTTCTGGAGCTTTTCTCCTGCAGGGGAAGACATTGTACACACCGTCCAGGGACTGCAAAGCCCTTTGAATCTCCCGCACCGGTGCCCTCCTCCTGGCATCGGAAGTCGTCATCTGCCCTTCCGAGTGCGCATCAGACACCGGGCGGCCGCTCCCGCTGCACCGCAGCCACCCGTCCTGCACAGACTGCCTCTCACAACCCATGGCGGCGCCACCCGGACCCTGGGTTAGGAAGCTCCCCAGCCAAAGAGGGAGTGGAGCTTCAGCCTCCCCCAATGCTGCTACCGCTGCCCCGGATCCTGCCCCCATTACAGCACCCACAAGAGCGTTGGGACCACAGGTGATCCTCTTCATCTGTGGGTTCCCCTCAAGGACAGGAAACCAACTGAGGAGGCGAGGGGGCCGCCCGTTTTTATCTGTAGGTTTCCTGTTCTTGTGGGCAGATCCCCTCTCTCATGTGGGTGCTGTCATGGCGATAGGAAAAACTAATCTTTTCTGAATTTTTAACTGATTTCAGGTAATAGTTTTAATGATTGCATTGTATTATTAGCATTTATTTAAAGGTCGTATTCAGCGTGTGTGGATCTGAATACGAATTTCCCTGACAACGAGCATATGTCTGGTTTAGAAACAGCCTAGTGAGGACATCTTCTCGTAGAAGGTTTTTGAAAGGATTTCTTTCAGATTTAATTTATAAAGTATATTTGAAATTTTATTAAAATCACTCCCTAACATGCAATGCAAACTGGTGCATGGTTTATTATAACAAACAAAAAACAGCTGCACTCTGAAATGCTAAGACATGCATATAACGAATATAAGAATATAGAATTACAATACTGCTGAGGAAATATGAAAAAATGAGACACTTAGCATATAAAAATGGCTATTTTTATATTTGCCCAATAGCCACTGAGGCATTTCTCCATACTGGTTACCTACATTAAGTGGAAACACTGGCTCTTCAATAGGGCACACCGGTGTGAGACTTGCCAATCGTGTGGTTGACGTTGCTATGTCATTCACTTGCAAACAGTCAGGATAGGTAGGGTTTCCATGGAGCGGGACGGTGCTGACCCCATATGACCCATAAAATAAATTAGTATATGGTGTGGGACAGAATAAAAGTCATTTTAACCCATTACTTGCCAAATTAGCAATTTTCCTTTTCGAAAATAGTGTTTTGAAAGCTCTCTGGGTGGAAGAATATTCAATTAAAAATGACATGATTTCCTGGTTTGAAAGCATTCATTTTACAAACGCAATACAAAAAATTGGACCTAATTATAAAATCTTAGTTACTAGAAGCAAAAGATTAGGCGTCCCAAAAAAAGGACATTGGTAGATAGTGGGTTAAAGGTACCTTCACACTCCGCAATCGCGGCTGGCGATATGAGGCAATCTAACGTGTATGTGCACATTTTTCATGCTCACCTCAGATCGCCGATGGCGGCATTACACGCCACAATCTAGCCATGAAAGAAAGGTGATGTGTCGCTCTGGAAATCGCCTCACGTACTGCAGAAGCAATCCTGCCTAATCCCATCCCCGGTTCACACGCTGCAATCTCAAAGGCAATATGGGTGTACATGTTCAGCGTGGCGAAGAGATAGGCGTGCCGCAGTGGTTTACACCGCGCCCCATACGCGCTCATTGGACAATGCAACAGCGTTACCATTGGTCAGCCTGCTCTGGAAGGCTGGCTAATACATGATGCCATTGCCATTGTGTGGTGCTGGGGATGAACAGCTCTTCAAATATTGCGTCAAATGTGTCAATTGACAGCCAATGGGAACACAGTAGCCACCACCAATCAGTTCACATGTGGCGTGGACTACAGCATGCTTTGGCACGCCTACGGGAAATCATAGGCGACGCTGATTCCATCACTATCGCCCTATCACACACCACAACACGGAAATATCACCTTCATGATTGAGGCTGATTTCAGAGCAGTGCTCAGGAATCAGGCGACAGGCGATTTGTTGCCGCGAAATTCCCCAATCACACACCGCAACTGTGAGGCAATTTCACGGCGATTGCTCCGGGGCGACGTATCACCTTTAGGATTGCCAGGCGAGATTGCGGCGTGTGAAGGTACCTTAAGAGGTATGCAGGGGGATGTCTGGGGACATAAAGGGGTTACAGGAATTTCAATTACTTCATGTTAAACGTGGTGGGCAAGGTTTAGAACCCCCAAAACTGGTGACAGGTTCCCTTTAAAAACCGACACCGAGAAAAATGTTTTTACTGCAACAAAAAACACAAAACATATTTAGACACCATCTTAATTACTCTCACATACCCATCCAGGATCTCGTGAGATGTCTGTCCGTTAGTGGCGATAACCAAAAATTTATAATTATCGGCTCATGCATGGTCTGTGTCATATGAGGTCAGATAAAGTGAGGTGGTTCTCTGACCTTATGTGAACCTTCCCACTTCACAGCATGACCCCAAACTAATGAGTTTCCTCTTACCGCTGTGAGCAGGGTGACATCAGTGTAGATCCCCTGGTGTCAGGTAGAGAGACGAGGCTTAACTGATCTCAGGTGAACTTTACCGCGTCACCCGGGTCCCAACGTGATACAAAACTCACAGACCCACTCTCCCTCAGTCTCTCTCTCTCTCTATATATATATATATATACATACACAGACATTCTAAGTTACATATCTGCATGTATTTATACAAGTGTGTGTGTGTATATATATATATATATATATATATAATACATATATACACACACACACGCACACGCACACACACACACACACATACACACGTGTGTGTGTGTATATGTATATATAAATATATATGTGTGTGTGTATATATAGATATATATGTGTGTAATCACATATATATATACATATACTACTGTTCAAAAGTTTGGGGTCACTTAGAAATATCCTTATTTTTGAAAGAGAAGCACATTTTTTTGAATGAAGCTAACATTAAATGAATCCGAAATACACTCTATGCATTGTTAATGTGGTAAATGACTATTCTAGCTGCAAATATCTGGTTTTTAATGCAATAGCTACATAGGTGTATAGAGGCCCATTTCCAACAACTACCACTCCTGTGTTTTAATGGTACATTGTGTTTGCTAACTGTGTAAGAAGGTTATTGTCCAGCAGATAAATGTCCTGCAGAATGACCAGCTCTCACTGCAGGATCACTAGTGTCAGAGTTTCTCTTAGGCTGGAATCAGTGTCACTCACATGAGTTCAATGCGAGGAAATCTTGTCTTGTACTTATGGCCACTTTACACACACCAACTTATCTGTCCAACTTCTGAACAACTTACTGGTTGCAGTGAAATCATGGACACATTGTTCCATTTGTACACAGCCACAAAATGGAGCAATGTGTCCATGATTTCACTGCAACCAGCAAGTTGTTCAGAAGTTGGACAGATAAGTTGGTGTGTGTAAAGTGGCCATTAGGCCCATATTAGACATTTAGGCAGCTCAGATCTGCGATTTAATTCTCAGCTCATATCGGGCTGCGATTATCTGTGAGTCTTGGCTCACTCACACCTCTACAATTTTATGGGAATGAGTGAAACATCACACTGCATTCAGCACACATCCAAGTGCAGCTTAATATATGCCAAAAGAAGCAATGGAGGAGATGGGGAGAGTAATGTCCCCCTTTCCTCCACAGCTGTGATCCAATCGCAGTTGTCTGACATTCAGCACACGCTCTCAGCAGAGCCTAAGCAGTGTCATTAGCATATCATATCCAATGCTCTTGGATGCAATATGCTAATATAACTCCAGCCTTAGGCCCCTTTCACATCAGCGGTTTTCGCTGATCGCGGCAGTTGCGGTGAAAAAACCGCAACTGCCGCGATTACTGCATAACGGCCGCACTTGCGATTCACTTGCGGCAAGCCCCATTCAATGTCTATGGGGCTTGTGGCAGGTGTGGCAAGTGCGGTTTCGGCACTTGCGACCGCGAAAAAAACGTGGCATACCGCGTTTTTTTTGGCGGCCGCACCTGCTGCAAGTGCCGAAACCGCACTTGCCGCACCTGCCGCACACTTACCGCAAGCCCCATAGACATTGTATGGGGCTTGCCGCAAGTGAACTGCAAGTGCGGCCGTTATACGGTAATCGCGGCAGTTGCAGTTTTTTCACCGCAACTGCTGCGATCAGCGAAAACCGCTGATGTGAAAGGGGCCTTAACTGTAGATCAGTCTCCACATCAAGACCCAGTATGCTTCACATTCACTGGTTTGTTCTCCTGCTCCAAGACTACTCAAAATCAGGATCAACTATCCTCACATTAAACAGACTTTTTCCTTTGGTCAGCAGCAGACTTCACTCACATAGACTTTCTCAGCTACCACTTGCAGCTATCTCTCAGAGAAGAAATCCAGTGGCACTCAGATCCGTAAAACCAGTAGAATTTATTAAGACAATTTGAAAAGGTACACATACCAACATTTTCTTCAGCAGTAGGGGGAGAGGGAGAAGTGGCTCACTCATTGCACATGGAAAAGAAAGTGCTTGGAGGCGATGGCTGTTTCACACAGGTCTCATGGTGGGTTTACACACACCAACTTATCTGTCCAACTTCTGACCAACTTGCTGGTTGCAGTGAAATCATTGACACATTAATCCATTGTACACAGTCACAAAATGGAGCAATGTGTCCATAATTTCACTGCAACCAGCAAGTTGGTCAGAAGTTGGACAGATAAGTTGGTGTGTGTAAACCCACCATCAGACCCATAAAAGTGCAATCTGGGCGAAACGGCTGTCACCTGCCAGCACTTTCTTTTTTGTACATTTAGTGAGCCATTGCTCCCTCTCCCCCTACTGCTGAAGAACATTTTGGTATATGTACCGTTTAAAATTGTCTGAATAAATTCTACTGATTTTATGAATCGGAGTGCTGCTGGATTTCTTCACTTATTCTACTTGCATACCTCTCGAGCGGGGTTTAATTGGTGAGCACCGGAACCATCTACATAGCTTTAGCTCAATCAGGAAATGTGGTTAGTGGAGTTAATATGATTAGTGCCATTAGCTGTTTGACAGTCTTCCTTTTTTCTTCATTTTTATTATCTGTGATGGTGGGTTTACACACACCAACTTATCTGTCCAACTTCTGACCAACTTACTGGTTGCAGTGAAATCATGGAGATATTGCTCCATTTTGTGGCTGTGTACAAATGGAGCAATGTGTCCATGATTTCACTGCAACCAGTAAGTTGGTCAGAAGTTGGACAGATAAGTTGGTGTGTGTAAAGATTCACTCTCCCTGAGACTTTATTCAGACAGACCTTGTCTTCAGCTTCTACCTGCAACTCCCTTAGAGACTCACTCTCTGGGTAGTCACCCTAGCATATGACTCGCACAAGTGCAATGCGAGAATTGCATTGCACTCGGCCCCATGTTAGACAATGGTACAGTTCATATCTGATTTTTTTCCTCAACCCCTATCGAACTGAGGAAAAAAAATTTGATGCATGCACTCACACTCATACACGTTTACGTGAAACATCAGACTGCACTCATATGTCATTCGAGTAAAGTGTGATATACACAAACGATGAAGAAATCTCTCCCTCTCCTCTGCACCTGTGCTGTGATCACAGGATTGGAACACAGTTGCATGACAGTCAGCTCACGCTCACAGCAGAGCTTGAGCTGACCATCATGGGCATATCGCATCTGATGCTCTCATATTGGATTCATACTCTAGTGCATGGGGTCTCAAACTCCAGGCCTTGAGGGTTGCACACAGTGCAGGTTTTCAGGATTTTCAGGATTTTTCAGGATTTCAACTGTGAAATGCTAAGGAAACCCTGAAAGGTGCATTGTGTGCAGCCCTTATGGCCACTTTACACGCAGCTACAGGTAACAGGATTTCCACAGGTAACTTACTGGCTGCAGTGAAATCATGGAGACATAGTTCCATTTGTACACAGCAACAAGATAGAACCATGTCTCCATGATTTCACTGCAGCCAGTAAGTTACCTGTGGAAAACCTGTTACCTGTAGCTGCGTGTAAAGTGGCCATTAAGGCCTGGAGTTTGAGACCCCTGCGCTAGTATGACTCTGAAACTCCATTCGGTCAGACTATCTTATAGAAGGCCTGCAGATCTTCTCTGTGAATACATCCAGCAGTAGTCCCCTATCATGTTCACGTGAGTTCCATCTAACTTGGTATCGCTGTTCCATCTTCTTGATATCTTGATGAAATCTTTCTGCTTGCTCTTTGCTAATGGCACCAAGGTTTTCAGAAAAGTAGTCAAACGGGAATGTAAAAAATCAAATTCATCACACAACCCAAGACATTGAAAAGTTTCAGCATGTTTTCCACAATGGATTTAAATTTTGAATCTTTGTTGTTACCTAGAAATTTCTTCACAACTTCTTTAAAACAATCCTAAAGCCTTTTCTAAACAACTTTAATTTTTGTTGCAAACAATTCATCCTTTATGGCAACACAAAACCCACAGTCATACTCACCACTAAATAATTAAACACTGACACTTGCTTCGTTGGATCAAAATTGGCCGTGTGGCTTTATTAAGGTATAAATTTCTTTTATTAAAATATTCATAATAAATATTATCTTCAAAACTCTGTTTCAAAACCATCCATAAATACCATGTAAAAATCCATAAACCTTTAATACCAACAAATGGGCCAAAATCCGCCCAAATGCAATTGGGCGATTTTACCCCTGTAATAAAACCACACGACAAGGTGAACATAAAGAAAATCGGAAAATACAAACAAAATTAAAAAAAAAAGGTGAGGTATGAATAAACAGCTTCTTGTGGCTGTCTTTTATACAGGAAAAGCAACAAATACCCAACTACAACCCAAAAAGTATAAAGGAAGGAAAAAACAACAGAAAAAGGGGGAGGGAGGGTGGGAGTTTGAAGTCCTGTCAGATTCTGATGACCTGACAGGACGACCTCAGTATATATACCCCCCACTAAGTGGCGCCCAACCTAGGCGACCAATCAGGGAATGTCGCCAGGAAAACCCCTGGCAGTTGCCAAGGTCATACTGCAACTGCCAAGGTACCTGAACACCTGATAGGGTCAGCTGTAATCGATCCCCGATTGGTCAGCACTTTAGCCACTGACAGCTCACTAAAATGTTTTTTGTCAGGGTTTGTGTAGCCATGTTGCTCCCCGCAAAAGCTTATGGAGCAATCCATGGCAACACAAAACCCACAGTCATACTCACCACTAAATAATTAAACATTGACACTTGCTTCGTTGGATCAAAATTGGCCGTGTGGCTTTATTAAGGTATAAATTTCTTTTATTAAAATACTCATAATAAATATTATCTTCAAAACCCTGTTTCAAAACCATCCATAAATACCATGTAAAATCCATAAACCTTTAATACCAACAAATGGGCCAAAATCCGCCCAAATGGAATTGGGCGATTTTACCCAAAAGGGGGAATGCATTAGCATGACCCCCCTCAACGAAGCCACAGCCAATTCTCAACCAACGACTGCAGACCAAGATTGAAGATATCGAGGCCATCTGTCCTATAAAAACCCCGTAAAAAACCTTCAAGATCCACATGCCTATAAGACAGATCTCCCTCTGATTGAAATATTTTTGCCAACAACTTATTCACCCTTTTCCTGATACACTCGTGAAACTGCAAATGAACCGATGTCCAAAGTAAAATATAAAGGGGGGGGGAGGAAAGAGGCGCAATAGTGCCCTATCACTAGTGACACTAGTGTGAAAAACGGTGGTGCTGTGTAGCCGCTCACCTGGTCCAGTTGTGGTCCCCACAACTGGTTTGAAGGCGTTTAGGAATCAATGTTCCAAGCTGCTGCAGGCTCTCCACCTACCACTGGATAGTGGTATGTTCCAAAAGAAAATGATGGGAGTGATGGTGTGTCACGATCCGCGCTGCTTCTGGGTTCAAAATAACTCACCAAAGAGCCCAACAACTTTTCATCCTCTTTATTCCTCCTCTTCCTACGCGTTTCAGCGCCACACCCGGCGCCTTCCTCAGGGATATTACAAACATAATCAGAGAGGGGGTTTTTATAGCCCCTAGATCCACAAAAAAAGAGGTGTCATCTGTTTTCCAGTGATGTCATCCTCATCATCACAACTGGGTGGATCAACCCATTTTGGCGCAATTTTCACATAAATACAAAATACAGCTCAAAACCATTAGAAAAAAGACCAATGTCTCCATCTATTATTGGTTACAATAGCCCAGAACCAATTTTTCTAAAATGAGATAAATAAAAGCCAGAAACACATAAAAAGATCGATCTCTGCATTGATATAAAAAAATCAGATTTTTACTCATTGGGGACTAGAACCTGGGGTTCTGAGACATATGTGGAGCTTTATTAGCTTTAGTGTAGGACACCACCATAGATCTTTATATTGGAGCTGTTGAAATAGCGAAATTACATAGTTAAAAATGATGGGAAAAAATATATAATAAGTTCTGGAGAGGAGGATAGAAATTATAAAATTATATGAGTATATAAAAATTTTTTATTATTTATTATTATTATTAAAATATATATTTAAGAAAAATTATTTATTAAAAATGTTTAATCAAACTCATTAAAAAAATCGGACTTAAAATTAAATGATAAAACAACTATATGCGTGTTCCTGAGCAATAGCTCACCAGGATAAAACACAGGACCAAAGGGCTCTATATCCAAAACCCCCAGGTTCCATCTCCCAACAAGGTATGTCACAATTTACACGGGTTTCATCAAAAATTGTCGGGCTGCACAGGGGCGGACCTACCGTGGTGCAGCTGGTGCAGCTGCACCAGGGCCCCGGCCGGTTAGGGGGCCCCCAAGGCTCCAGCCGCGGATCCGGTGACGAGGTTCCATCCCCACCCCCGCGCCTTGCACGGGCCCCTGCCTCCACTGCTCTGGGTGCAACAATCACAGTCGCAGCGGTCGGGACTGGGCCTGGGAGTGCAGGGGGCGCACCAATATCAGCTGTTGGAGCTGCTCGGGCTGCCTGGGGAGCGCACTGTGGATTTGAATGTATCTCTTCACATCAGCAGCTGCAGACAGGCCCCCTGCACACTGTGTGGACGGGGTCTGCAGAGGGACACTTCCCCTGCTCCTTCAGCCTCCCGGAGAGCAGATTGTGGATGGACTAGACCTCAGAAGATGCTGGTAAGCAGGAGGTCATTAATCATGGTGTGGGGCAGCAGGACGCTCCTCAGTCCGGTCAGGGTCTGCTCTGCTGGGGATCAGAGTGATTGCAGGAGTCTGTGGCAGATCAGGTCGGGCTGTCAGTGCTGGGGATTATCGGCTCCAGCATCACCCGACCTACAGGAAAGAGCAGAGCCCTGCAATAAATCACTATGACCCCAGCAGACACCACAGACCCCAGTATACAGAGCCCTGCACTGACTGATCACATCTGAACCTACAGGACATCACATATTATTTTATATGGCTCCATATATATGTGATGTCCTGTAGGCAGTACCAGGTGTGATCAATACAGTGCATTATATATCCAGTGTACAGATGGGGACATATACCAGTATGGGCCCATATATACCAGGTTGGAGGACATATTTACCATACTGGGAGATATACTGTATATACCAGAATGGGGAACCTATACACCAGGATAGGAGACCCAGGGGCATAACTACTGAAGTCGGGGGGGCCTGCAGTGCTTGGGGGCCCCGTTGTGCAAAGAAGCAGCCGGCCGGCTCCTGAGTGTCAGTGAAACAGGAGCTTTGGATGCACATTCATGTAACTTACCCTCTCTGTCCTCTCTCTCCTCCGTCCCTCTCTGTCCTCTCTCTCCTCCGTCCCTCTCTGTCCTCTCTCTCCTCCGTCCCTCTCTGTCCTCTCTCTCCTCCGTCCCTCTCTGTCCTCTCTCTCCTCCGTCCCGCGCTGTCCTCTCTCTGCTCCGTCCCTCTCTGTCCTCCCTCTCCTCCGTCCCTCTCTGTCCTCTCTCTGCTCTGTCCCTCTCTGTCCTCTCTCTCTGCTCCGTCCCTCTCTGTCCTCTCTCTCTGCTCCGTCCCTCTCTGTCCTCTCTCTCTGCTCCGTCCCTCTCTGTCCTCTCTCTCTGCTCCGTCCCTCTCTGTCCTCTCTCTCTGCTCCGTCCCTCTCTGTCCTCTCTCTCTGCTCCGTCCCTCTCTGTCCTCTCTCTCTGCTCCGTCCCTCTCTGTCCTCTCTCTTGCTCCGTCCCTCTCTGTCCTCTCCTCCTCCATCCCCCTTCTGTGCGTGTAGGTGTGTGTGTGTCCACTTAGCCGCCCCCTGCATCCCGCCGCCGCACCAATCCTCGCCCTCCAATGTGATCGCATCGGGCACACATCTAGTATGTATATATCCTCCTTGAGGCTGTCTTGGGCTATATATGTTATACGAGGCTATGCTGGGCTGTATATATTACCTGGAGGCTGTGCTAGTCTATATATATTACCTGGAGCCTGTGCTTGGCTGTATATATTACCTGGCGGCTGTGCTGAACTGTATATATTAGGCTGTAATGGACTGTATATATTAGGCTGTGGGGGGGCCCCGAAAAATTTCTTGCACCAGGGCCCACTACAGTCTGGGTCCGCCCCTGGGGCTGCATGCATAGAAGATACCGCATCCTCAAATAAAAAGAGAGGTTTTTGTAACTGCACAATACAGTGTGGTCACAAGATGGCGCTCAAAGCCTTTGCATAGCATGACACCTGGAGTAGTTATCATATAGAAGAAATAAGCTTGCAAGATGTTAAGTTGGTGAGAAAGATTACTATGAGCACAATAATATGGTGATATAAAATATGATAGTAGCGAAAAAGGAATATATAGTGAAAACATGGTGTAAACCCAAGCAGGAACTACTGGGTTATAAATCCATATATATAAATGACGTGCGTAAATATATGATCAATTATTTGGGGGTAAAAAGCATCATGCATCCTGATATGATGGTGATATTATATTTATATTTATATTGGTGTCAGCAGTGACTGAAAACATATAATATCATATTAGTATTAATAGTGTTAAAGAAGTATTTACTAAAAGGAGAGTGGTGGAGGTGCTCAAGGTGAAAGAATATGTGGCAAAAGATAGATCCATATTATGAAAGTGAAACATGCTTTTTTGTGAGAAAGGCTGGGATTCCTATTCCAGCAAACAATGCTGGGTCTAGTACCCAGTTTCTATTTTGGAGACAGTTTCCATAGTTGCAGCTCTAAAGAATAATGCAAATGTTCGCCTCTAGAGGGCAGCCAAAAGTAAGTTTGTGAAGCGAATGAAACATACTACGGTATGCAAAGGCTGCCTCCAGGATCTATTTTGGGTACCTGATTTGGAGCTACCTTGTGGCTAAATTGATAAAACTACAGCCTTTGCATACCGTAGTATGTTTCATTCGCTTCACAAACTTACTTTGGCGAACATTTGCATTATTCTTTAGAGCTGCAACTATGGAAACTGTCTCCAAAATAGAAACTGGGTACTAGACCCAGCATTGTTTGCTGGAATAGGAATCCCAGCCTCTCTCACAAAAAAGCATGTTTCACTTTCATAATATGGATCTATCTTTTGCCACATATTCTTTCACCTTGAGCACCTCCACCACTCTCCTTTTAGTAAATACTTCTTTAACACTATTAATACTAATATGATATTATATGTTTTCAGTCACTGCTGACACCAATATAAATATAAATATAATATCACCATCATATCAGGATGCATGATGCTTTTTACCCCAAATAATTGATCATATATTTACGCACGTCATTTATATATATGGATTTATAACCCAGTAGTTCCTGCTTGGGTTTACACCATGTTTTCACTATATATTCCTTTTTCGCTACTATCATATTTTATATCACCATATTATTGTGCTCATAGTAATCTTTCTCACCAACTTAACATCTTGCAAGCTTATTTCTTCTATATGATAACTACTCCAGGTGTCATGCTATGCAAAGGCTTTGAGCGCCATCTTGTGACCACACTGTATTGTGCAGTTACAAAAACCTCTCTTTTTATTTGAGGATGCGGTATCTTCTATGCATGCAGCCCGACAATTTTTGATGAAACCCGTGTAAATTGTGACATACCTTGTTGGGAGATGGAAACGGGGGGTTTTGGATATAGAGCCCTTTGGTCCTGTGTTTTATCCTGGTGAGCTATTGCTCAGGAACACGCATATAGTTGTTTAATCAAACTCATTAAAAAATCGGACTTAAAATTAAATGATAAAACATTTTTAATAAATAATTTTTCTTAAATATATATTTTAATAATAATAATAATAAATAATAAAAATGTTTATATACTCATATAATTTTATAATTTCTATCCTCCTCTCCAGAACTTATTATATATTTTTTCCCATCATTTTTAACTATGTAATTTCGCTATTTCAACAGCTCCAATATAAAGATCTATGGTGGTGTCCTACACTAAAGCTAATAAAGCTCCACATATGTCTCAGAACCCCAGGTTCTAGTCCCCAATGAGTAAAAATCTGATTTTTTTATATCAATGCAGAGATCGATCTTTTTATGTGTTTCTGGCTTTTATTGAGGGGATAGGTTAAGTGTATTTAGGAAACTTAATGTGGCCTTCTTTAAACCAAAATAACTTGACAACTACAGAGTGTTGTGGGGAAAATGTGGTACTTTATTAAGGTTTACCAAAAATTTCCATATTAAATACTTTCTTTAATAAAACCATTTTCCATAAATATTAATTTCCATAAATAACATAAAATATAATAAATAGACTTCATCTTCTTCAAATAATGTCCTCAACTTGGTTCACCCATAACCTATGGGCAACCCTCCCACCAGGGCTGGAGCTTGAAAAGCGGAAGCCCCAACCCCACCTAACGCAGTACCCATTCCTCCACAACATTCTGGATCCCTAAATTGAAAATGTCTAAACCTATATCTGATAAGTGTATCCTATCAGGGCGATATAAGCCCTCAAGGAATCCTTCTAAATCCTTGTGTCGATAAGAAGAACCGCCGATAGATGGCATAAACTTCGCCATTTCCCTATTTACGTTCTTCTTGATTTTATCAAGAAAGGAAAGACCACTTTCTTTCCAACACAACCTAGGTACTATTTCTGAAAAGACAAGTGTGGTACCCTGGAGTATCTGTGACAATCTGAATAAATCATGTTTCATCTGCCACATTAAGTCCAAAGTAGCCACTCGTCCTAAATCGTTTCCCACTGCATGAATAATGAGTAAATCCGGGCAGGGAAAAAAGCCTAACTGCCCAAATACGGTATCTGAAACCTCACCCCATTTAAGGCCCCTAACCCCGTGCCAGTATACCTGCACTTCAGATGGGAAAATGATAGGTTCTCCGAGTACCGCCTGTTCCTTGCTCGCTGGTGAGCCCAGAACACGAACGAATGTCCTATCACCCATACAATTCTAGGCCCTGAGGAAAAAACAAAAGTACATCAGTAAGGAACCTGAGAGCGAACATAAGATTTATAAGCATCAGATTTCCAACGCCCAATATTCTTAATGTACTCGGGCTTCAATCCTTGGCTAGCTGCCACTGTGGCAGCTCCAATACGAAATGAATGTGACGTAATCCTGGAACCTGATACATTAAGTAAATTCAAACACTTCTCCAAAACTGCTCTAAACTGGAACTTAGTCGCACATGTCTTATCCATATGCATAAATAAAGCACCTGGGGATCTACCACGTAGGGTCAACCATTGAGCCATATTATGAACAGGGCATAATCTGGTATTAGATGTAGAGTTCAAATGTATAGAGGTCCCAATCCTGGGTTGATCGGTCTTGGACCTTTTCAAACGAATTGTCAGCGTTGAAGTTGACACCACCACATCCTTCAAATCCAAACCCGATGTCTTCTTTTTACTTTCCGCCAGTACTTCACCAATCCTCAGAGCTCCAAAAAACGTAACAACAAAAATGGTCCGAAACATTACTGCCTCGTAGTTGGAAAAACATATGCTCGGAAGCACGCACCATAAATCTGACAACAATTGCAAGGTGATAGGACTCCGCGTGTCCTTAACAAAAAATGACTTCCTATACCCCTTTAAAAATTGCTTTACTGGGAAAAGTGACAGCAGCGACTGCTCGCCATACAATTTCAGAAAAAATTAGATTCCAGCAATTTTTTTAGAAATACACGAATAGGAAACACCGTCCTCAGCAAGGTGTTCTAAAAACCGCATCCCCGAGGTAGCTGACGTAACCTGGAACGGAAAACCCATTCGAGTACAAAAAGATACCCAATATGACCAACTCGTCAAATAATCTGCCCACGTTTTTGGAGCCAGTGAATTAATTATATACTGTGGAACAAAACCTAAATTAGCTTCAAAAGATGCTGCGGGAAGGAGAATCCCTCCGCTGCCGCTTCCGGGCAAAGTCGACGAAATTGACTCAGGAGCTGGTGAGAAAGAAACACACATTTAATGTTGCTGTCTGAAGAAACCACATGTGCTTTCAACCAAATGTTATGCTGCAACAACACCAGAGTCAATTTCCTCAACAATTTATTTAGCAGAACATCTTTAGAAGACAAAATGTTAATGGCTAGACAAGATTTTCCTGTCCGCACAGGAATCAGAATCCGACAATTCCGAAACCTTGGGCCCCAAACCGAAAAAATTACCAGTAATGTGAAAATCTCTCTGAGAGAATTCTCCTTAGAAAATTGCTCTTTAACATGTAGCGGCCAAGCAAAAGACATCCAATCTGGTGGGGAATAAACCCCAAAACCACTAGTTTCAAAAAACAGCCCCAAGGTATCGGCAGCACAGAAACCATGCTGCCAACACGATACCCCATTAAAGCTGTCGAAAAATTCCGCCCAGATAAGCAGGTCATCCTTCACTTCATCCGATATAGGGATCACCTGCAACGGGGAAGAAAACCCTCGCATCGCATCGTATAAACGCCGCAAAAACGGGCGACCTGACGGAATAATGCGCAATGAAAAATTCAAGCTACCCGCTAAAGATTGAAACTCTTTCAGGGTTGCAGACTCCCGATGCAAAAATTGATAAACTAAAACACGTTGGGAAGCTAATTTACCTTCCGGTAAGCTGCATTCCATGCGGGAAGAATCAATCAAAATACCTAAGTATTCCAATTCTGTACAAGGAGAAACAGTTTTCTCTTCCGCGATTGGAACGCCAAAATGGGACATTAAAGATAAAAATCCCGATAATAGGTTAAAACAATCTTCCGATCCCGAAGTGCCTACGAACAGAAAATCATCCAAATAGTGGGTTGCATAACCCACAGGACAAATCGATTGCACACACCATTGTAAAAACGTAGAAAAAGTTTCAAAATATGAACATGACCTAGAAAACCCCATGGGCAAACACCTATCAAAATAATAGGACTCATCTAAGCAAAAACCTAACGAGTTAAATCCAGCCGGGTCGACGGGTAACAACCTAAATGCAGACTGTATATCAGTTTTCGCCAGCAGGCAATTTTGGCCCGCAGTTCTCATCAAATCAATGGCCAGGTCAAATGGAGCATAGGACACTGAAGACAACTCCGAACTAACCTGGTCATTGAGGGAAGACCCGGCTGGATAAGACAAATGGTGAATCAACCTATAAGAACCCACCTCCCTCTTTGGAACCACCCCAAGGGGAGATATTCTAAAATTTAAAAATGGTGGAGAATCAAAGGGGCCTACATATCTTCCAGCAAGCACTTCCTTAGAAACCTTTTCCCTAACAATGACCGGAAACCGGCGAGCTGACGGAAGGTTAGGAACAATCTGGCATCCGACCCCCAAGAACGGAGGGACGGGAAAGCCGAACCTAAAACCATGTTCAATAACCTCCGCCTTCTCCCTGTTTGGGTACCGATTTAGCCATGGCAGCAGGGCGTCCAGCCTCACCGGAGTCGCCGCTTTTAAGAAACGACTCCTTAGACACCGGAGGAACCTGACCCATTTTTTTATAGCATTTTATTGCCGAATGTGCCCCGCCACAGAAAGAGCATTCGTGCCTGTAGCGGCAGTTATGCAACCACTTGCACGAACTCTCATTAAACGCAAAACAGTATCCCTTGCGTACATTCTGATTAGGCGTTGGCTTGACTACTGGTTGCCTCTGTGGCACCATCATCTGGAGCCACAGACCAACATCTTTAGTACCCCAACGTAATGAAGGGTGAACTGATAATTTCTGCCGGAATGCTTCATCATAAGCAATCCACGCAGAACCTCCAAAATGGCGGTACACCTCAAAAACTATATCAACGTGTTGGAACAGGGAAGAACAAAAATTAGGATGTTTTTCACCTAATACTGCAGCATATATTAAAAAACACTGCAGCCACAGGTGAAATGACTTAAATAATTTCTTCCTATCTTCATCCCTATCATCTCTCTTGTCTATTTTCATAACATCCCTAGATGGTAGTAGAGTAAAAATGTCTATATACTCCCCTGCCCATATTTTTTCTTTCACTTTCAGGGATAAATGAAATCCTAAAGGAGACACTTCGCAAGCCAGTGCCTCCTTAAAACACGTTTCAGGGACTAAACCCTGTTTCCTACCCTCTCCTCCAACTCTGGTGTCACCTACAGACTGTAATGCAAAAGCAACAGCCTTTGCCACTATTTCATTAATATTGTCTTGGACCCCAGGGGGAATAATTTCACAAACGGACATAGAATGTCTCTCACCATCCGCTGCTGAAGTGTCCTGTCCCTGTAACCAGTCCTCTGCAACTGCTGCCGGCTGCTGATTCCCGACCTCATCTTCCTCTGTGCCTTCAGTCCGGGACCGCACCTCTTCATTTCTTCTGTTGTGTCCGGGCGCACACCCCCAGGCTTGGAGCGCTGCGGCCGCCGCATTGGAGCTCTTTTGCAGCGGCGGCCCAGCAACACTTCCAAACTGAGAGCGCCCTTGCCCAGATGCGGCGCCCTCCGCACCGGAGCTTGTCACCGCCGACCTCGCAGCTTGGTCTCGCCCAGCCGCTTCCGGTCTCGCGACCTCTGCCCTTCTCGCGACATCCGCCGGTCTCGCGAGACTTCGCTGCGGCCCGGCCCTGACGTCATCCGCGCGCGCCGGCCGCTTCCGCTGTACAGCTGGGCTCCGCCTCGATGGGGAAGGAGAATAGACCTACCTGCGATTCTCTCTCCTCCGGCTCCTCCGGTATTCACTGCCGGGCGCCGGATCTCTTCCTCTGTCTTCTCCTTCCACCGCAGCTGCTGCTTCCGGATCGCCAGCATCCATGGAGGGCTCCTCCAAGCAGCGCCTCATCCACTCCTCGCCGCCGCCAGCTGCTCTCGCCAGGAAGCGCTCCAGCAATGCTTCCATCCTGACAGGAGAGGCTTCTTCCAGGTGAGCTTCTTCTGACTGACAGAAGTCAGTCACAGCTGTTCTATTTATAGCTCAGCTGGCACACTGCCAGCCAATCACCTCACTTTAAATTTAGGCGCGCAGAAACCAGCTCCAGCTGGTTTCAGCCGCCTCAGCTGATCTAGTACCTTCTGCCCAGATACTGAATTAACCCCTTCCTAGTTCACAGTGTCCATCTCCTCAAGATAACCCCGATCTATACAATAGGGGTTATTTCATTATCTCATTTTAGAAAAATTGGTTCTGGGCTATTGTAACCAATAATAGATGGAGACATTGGTCTTTTTTCTAATGGTTTTGAGCTGTATTTTGTATTTTATGTGAAAATTGCGCCAAAATGGGTTGATCCACCCAGTTGTGATGATGAGGATGACATCACTGGAAAACAGATGACACCTCTTTTTTTGTGGATCTAGGGGATATAAAAACCCCCTCTCTGATTATGTTTGTAATATCCCTGAGGAAGGCGCCGGGTGTGGCGCTGAAACGCGTAGGAAGAAGAGGAATAAAGAGGATGAAAAGTTGTTGGGCTCTTTGGTGAGTTATTTTGAACCCAGAAGCAGCGCGGACCGTGACACACCATCACTCCCATCATTTTCTTTTGGATATCCAAAGTAGGCGGGGAACGATCTCGGAAAAAAGGAGAGATACTCCTGGAAACAAATTCTTTATCAGCCGAAAATCCCGGCGAAAATTAGACAAAAAATCCAAACTAGAAATTCTTCCAAGATCATTCCCACCAATATGGATAAATAGCATCAGGAAAAGGGAAAGCAGCTGAAAGGCGTGCCAAGCATTCGCACAGGTCATGCAACCGCATACCTCTAACTCCATACCAGAAAATGCGAACCCGGTCGGGGTCGAACGACAGATTAGTAGAATATGTCCGAATCCTGGCTCTCTGTTCAGCCCAATAGACGAAGGAATGGCCGATTATCCATATAATAAAAGGACCTAGAGACAAAAATGACATTAAAATTCAGGTAAAAAATCAGGCCGAACATACAAACGTGACGTTTTAGACTTCCATCGGCCCAGTTTTTGAATCTGCTTTCCACTCAAACCCAGTCTAGCTGCCTCGGTAGCAGCTCCAATCCTGAAGGAATGAGAAGAAATGCAGAGATGTTCTAAATTCAAGCGAATTAAACACTTACGTAAAATAGACTTGAATTGAAATATGGTCACTGGATCCCCATTCGAATGAATGAACAAGGAGCCAGGGAGCAAGGGGCGAAACAGTAGCCATTGCCGAAAATTAGCACATGGACAAAGAACAGATCCGGAAATAGCACGGACTCTAATACGCAACCCCTTACCAAGTTGATCCGTTTTTGAAGAACGAATAAACATAACCAACGACTGATTACACAGTTGAACATCGTCCGCCAGGAGGCCAGATGAACGTGACTTGCTGTAAGAAATCAGTTCGCTAACACGAAAAGCCCCAAAAAATGCTAAGACAAAACAAGTTCGAAAAAGCAAAACCTCAAATTTATTAAGGCAAACCTCATCCAATACAAACCACAATTTGCTTAACAAATCCAAAGAAATCAGTCTCCTGTCATCAGGGCGAAAATACACTTTTTTCAAGCCCTTTAACTGACGAACTGGAAATAGGCTTACCAGGGTCGTTCCTCCATACAGCTTCATAAAAAAAGAGATACCCGACAATTTCTTGAACAAAGAGGAGTAACACATAGTTTACAGAAGGATAAAACGAGATGAACATCAGCGTGGATGTAATTGCTTCGACGTTCGTCACAAAACATCAGCCACTCCCGCCATGCGGCCGAATAAGAGGCCCATGTTGATCGAGCAAGGGAGTTCTGAATAAAGAGTTCAATCAGTCCGAGAGGCTCTCCCACAGGTAAACCGGAAAAGGTGTCCCGTCTGGGTCGGCCAAAGGAAGCACCCTGTGAAAATCCACCCACCACTGCTGCGAAAGAAAAAATGCGGCTCCATTAGCAGAAGGCTCAGAGAGCACTGCTTGTATCCGAATATTATGACGTAAAGACAGAAAAACAATCTGACGTAGCAGTTTAGAAATCAACGGGAATTTAGAAGTAAGTGCATTCAAGGCAAACACCGTGCCTGATGACAGCACCGAAAAGGACAAACGTTTACCCGCCAATTGCTCGCCCCAAATGGTCAGAATAGACAGAATAGCAAAAATTTCCCGAAAAATCAGCAAGGAAAAGATGTCAGCATTAACATCGAAAAACGGAGGTGAGGAAAAACTCCACTGGTGGAAAAAGACTAAGCCGATTCCCGAAAAGGATGGAAAAGAAAACTGCAAGCCTAAAACGTTGCACCAACGAAAGGAGCCGGAAAACAACAAATTCCGTTAAAATCCGATAAAAAGCGACTCCAAACCAAAAGATCGTCCCTAATCGGTGCAGTAAGCCGGATGTGACTACGGGAGAAGAAAAACCCTTTGTGGCATCGTACAGGCGACGCAAAAATGGTCTACCCATGGGTAAAATTCTCAAAGCAAAATTCAAACTTCCCAACAAAGATTGCAAATCACGGAGAGTAGACTTTTCTTTTGACAATACGCGGGCAATTAAAACCCGAAGTTTTGCAATCTTTTCTTGAGACAGGCTGAACTCACAGCGAACCGTGTCGATTGTAATACCTAAATATTCCAACCGATTGCAGGGAAAAACAGTCTTCTCGTCCGCTAAAGGGACCCCAAAATGACGCATAATATCAATGAACCTAAAAAGAAGATCTCGGCAAGAATTTGAAGAGCAATCGCCAACGAATAAAAAATCATCAAGGTAGTGTACTACATCTCCCGACAATGAATCTACCGAAACTACCCACTCCAAAAATGTAGCAAAACTCTCAAAGTAAAAACAGGACAATGAAAACCCCATGGGCAAACACATATCAAACTAAAATTGCTGATTAAAGTAAAAACCCAGGGAATTAAAACCAGACGGATGAACCGGGAGTAATCTAAACGCCGATTTTATGTCCATTTTAGCAAGGAATGCCCCCGGGCCGCAACGGCGAAGCAACTCAATTGTCGCCTCAAAAGAACTGTAATTAACCGACGTAGCTGATTGGTCAATTTCATCATTCAGCGACGCGCCCTTCGGAAAGGAAAGATGGTGAATAATCCGAAAGGAGTCGGCCTCCTTTTTTGGCACAACCCCTAAAGGGGAAATCCTAAAATGGACAAAAGGTGAAAAAGAAAAAGGGCTGGCAATACGACCTAACTCCAATTCCTTTAGTAAATGTCGGGATACTACATCAGGGTGAAAAGCAACAGATGCTAAATTATTGACTATTTTGCAACCCGGGCCAGAAAATTGTGGAACAAAAAATCCATCCCGAAAGCCTTCAATGATTAGATTGGCCTTCACCCTGTCTGGGTACCTGCCTAGCCACGGGAGCATGTTTTCCAGAATCACTGGAGTCGTTGCTTTTGTAAACCTGCTCCCGGGAAGGGGGCTGACCAGACAGGGGCTGGCATCTAAAACATTTAAACGCGGGATGTGACCCTCCACAAAAGGAACACTCATGTCGAAATCGACATGAGCCTTGCCACTTACAAGATGATTCATTGAAAGCGAAGCAAACTCCCTTCTTCGAGGCCTGGCTTTGAGGTTGCACATGGGGCTGCGCAGAGCGCTGCGGTAGCATTAAATTAAGCCATAGGCCTACATCCTTCACGCCCCACCGAATAGACGGGTGCACCGACATTTTCTGCCTAAAAGCTTCATCGTAATGAAGCCACGCTAACCCACCAAAATTCTTGTATGCTTCCATTATAATGTCCAAATGCTGGAAGAGACCACTACAAAGATGCGGTGATCTCTCTCCAGCACTGAAGCATAGATGGAGAAAGCCTGCACCCAACTATGGAAAGACCTATTCGGCCGACGGCGCTCCCCATCACCCTCCGACTTCTCGTCCTTTTTGTCCTGCCTAGGAACGGGCTCTCTAGAAACAGGTAACAATGAAAAAATATCAATGTATTCCTGCTTCCAAATCCGTTCCTTAACAGCAGGAAGCAAGTGAAAACCCAGAGGAGAAATCTCACAAAATAAAGCTTCCTTAAACACACTTTCGGGTACTATGGGGTCCTTCTTATGATAGAGATCTAAAGATCCCTCTAAAGCCCCACGTGACAAGACCTCCTCCACTACCCTGTTAAGAAACCCAGTCACTGACCCCTTAGATAAGGAAGAGCTAGAAGGCGGAACAGAGTAATGTACAGTCTCACCACATTCATTATTATCAGCTGGATGTACTGAGCGACGGCAGGATGATGCAGGATCCGGGTGATAGGATGGATGATACGCAGTACCTGTGGCGTCGTCATCAGAAGAGGTCCCCGACGACATCCAGGCCTGAAGAGCTGGTTCTGGTCCAGGTTGATAAGCAGGCATAGCAGGAGTCCGGTCAGTGTTATTGTCCTTGGTAGAAAGAAGCGCAGCAGCAGTAATTCCAGAAGGGGGATGTGCAGGAGAAAGTTCTTCAGAAGCTAAATGACCAGCAGCATGGAGGGCTGCAATATGTGCAGCCATAATGTCCGGGGAAGTGGCCGAACCAGGGCGCACTCTGAGAACTCTTGCCGGATCAGCCGGTAACTCAAATGTCCCGCCGGACACCTGCGGCTGTAAGGTAGAACCCGGAAGTGCTCTGGCCGACCGACGAGATTCCCGCGGAAGCACCGCCTCTCGCGATACTTGCTTGGTCTCGCGAGACTTCCTATGGGTGCCAGATGCAGCTGCTGGAACCGGACTGGAAGTGCGGCGAGAAGGGGCCCTGGAACGGCGAGGTGGAGAAGGCGAATATTGATCCCTCTTCCCTTTCTTCAACCGGAGGCTGCGAGTAGCAGCAGCCTCCCCACTAGAGCGGGATCCACAGTTCGAGGACAGCAGTGGGGGTGGCTGAGCAGGCACTGCTGATGGGGGCACAGAAGGCACACCGACCGCCAATCCGGTATGAGGAGGCACAGCAGAAGGTCCCGCTAAGTCCAAAGCTGGCGAGGGAGAAGCCAAACAAGCCCTCAGCCAAGTCTCTCCACCCTCCTGAGAAGCCCTCAATAACAGGTCAGCAACAAGGTCCTCCATAGTTTGAAGTCCTGTCAGATTCTGATGACCTGACAGGACGACCTCAGTATATATACCCCCCTCTAATTGGCGCCCAACCTAGGCGACCAATCAGGGAATGTCACCAGGTAAACCCCTGGCAGTTGCCAAGGTCATACAGCAACTGCCAAGGTACCTGAACACCTGATAGGGTCAGCTGTAATCGATCCCCGATTGGTCAGCACTTTAGCCACTGACAGCTCACTAAAATGTTTTCTGTCAGGGTTTGTGTAGCCATGTTGCTCCCCGCAAAAGCTTATGGAGCAATCCATAAGTTTCAAATAACCAGACCCACAAAAATGCCTTCCTTGAGTTTTGCTTCGGACAGTTCCTGTCCATGGTAGACAGGTACTTAAAAGTCTCTCCCTTCGATTTAGCTTTGACAAACTGCTTCATCAGTCCAAGCTTAATATGCTGTGGTGTCAGGAGAACTTTAGTGGGATCCAGGTTAGGCCACGTGCACACGCTGAGTTTTTGATGAGTTTTTTACCTCAGGATTTGTAACTAAAACCAGGAGTGGAGCAATCAGAGGCAAAGTCTAATAGAAACACCTGCACCACTTCTGTATTTAATTATCCACTCCTGGTTTTGGCTACAAATCCTGAGGTAAAAAACTCATCAAATACTCAACGTGTGCACGTGGCCTTACAAAGATGTTCTTGCAAACTTTTTTGGCTCCAGTGATGAGTCCTTCTTTGCTGTCAAAGGAGCAAAAAGGGGCCTTCAGATCACCACATGTTGGCCATCCTTGATACTCGTAGTTGTTTCTTGAGAACAAAGTCTAAAAACATAAATCTGCATTTCATGCCCAAACGAACATATCACAGTTCAGCTTTCATTTCTTATTCTGCTGAGATAAAATAAAAAATATGCTATGATTGGAAGCTATGGACACCACTACACTGTTTGGAAGCTGGGATAAGAAATTCTTCTTTGCCCACAGCAGCCAATTGCAGCACAGTGTCCATTAATTTCTAACAAATCTAATGGCCTCAATACCATCCACCAAAGGTCACGCAAAGAAAAAAGCCTATGGAGTCAATGTTTGTGAAAAAATCCTGCATGCGATGGATTTTTTTCAATATTTTGTTCAGCGATCAAAAGTATATATAAATAACCTCTTTTCAAACAATTTTAGCCTTGCAGGCCTATGTTATTGAAAAGAATCTTCCACCTAATCTGAAAGCTGCATAATTTAGACAGAGAATCTGATTCCAGTAAAATGTCACATGCTTGTCTCTTGCTGTAGTTTTGATTAAAGCAATGTAGTCCTCCATATTCTTGAGCTCTGTATAACCCTGTCCCCTCCACTGATTTGCAGCTTTCTGCCTATGCACAGTGCACAGTGCACAAAAATGGCTGCCAATCAGTGGTTAGAGCAGCATATGGCAGAATTTACCATTCTAAGAAATGTTAATTTTCCTGGAGATAAATCAGTTATTATATCAAAATTAGAGACAGCAACCTAGTAAAATATATTGCTAAAGATTGCTAAAAATGCTCTCTAAAAGGTACCGTCACACGCAGCAATATCGCCGCCATATGGCCAACAATATGACGTGAGTGCGCATGTTCCGGGCACTTTTTTACCCATCGCCGTGGCCTTGTCACACATAGAGATCTCACGTGCAATGACCGGTGATCCTGTGTTCCGGAAATCGCCTGGCGCAGACCGGAAGCTAAATCACATCCCCACCTCGCCGCCAAATCCCCGCGTGGCCGCACAGTGTGAGCGCGGCGAGGAGACAGGCATGGCTGAGTGTCGTACACCGCGCTCCTACCACTCCAATTAGCCTACACAACTGCGTCACTATTGGGCACCCTTGTCAGGATGTCTGCCCACTACATGATGCATGTGTCCTTTCTACTATATTGGTATTCAAATATGGCGACTTAGCCATGACCAGCCAATGGGAACGCAGGAGCGACCACCAATCGCAGCAGATGGAGCGAGCCAAACAGAACACTCAGGCATGCCTCTAAAATTTCTTCCAGATTGTCTGAGCTCGCTTTCTACATCGCTATCACCCTGTCACACACCATGATGCACAGAAATTGCCTGGTGGAAATCACCTGATTTCTCAGCAGAGCAGGGAGATCAGGCGATGCTCCACCAGTGATTTGACGCCGTAAAATCTACCTGTCTCACACCACTACGCACAGGCGATGTGGTTTTACACAAATTTACGGCGATATGGAAGCCATATTGCTACGTGTGATGGTACCTCAAGGCTGGGTTCACATTAGCGCCATAAATCCGCTAAAAGCTAATTTTTTTCATGGTGAAACGTGTGAAACTCACATGCATTAACTGATCCATAGGTTCCAATGCAAAAAAAACGCATTGCAAATGTGCAATGTGTTTGACGCTATGCGTTTTTGCAAAAGTGTTAAAGGGGTTCTGATTATTATTACCGTTATCCTGGAGTGGCAATAATAATCCTGTGCAATCTCTATAGCTATTTTGCCATTGCACAATTATCAACATAAAGTCTTTCTGTTGCTTTCAATACCATCTATGAGAAGACTCATGACACTTTGTTATAATAAAGTATAACAAGTTTATTCCTCAACACAATTAAGCTAAATCACAATATAACACAGTTGCAATATAATAGTAACAATTAAACCCACAGTTTCCTAACTATAAAACCCACCCACATTAACTAAGCATAATAAAACCCACCTAACTAATAAACTATCCCTATATATGGATAGGTTTATGGAGGGAAATGGTAAGATACTCAGCCATGTGTTTCGGGTCCTTCCTCATGCTGATCAAACGTCCAAGAGAGAGCGTGTGTCCTAGGCACCTTGGTAAAAACCCTAGGAAAAAGGGGCCTGTCCAACAATCCCATTCTGATTGGCTGAAAGCTATGATCTAATAGGGGCTTCTATATGACCAGGTGTTGAGAACCCATATTCTACCCACCCACTGGCCAGTGCTACTCCTCCCATCCTGGCCAGAGATGGCCACAACTGGGAGAACTGGTTTCAGTTTCTCTTCTTTGTAGCTCCCCCCATTCCCAGCATGTGTTGGACTATTGATATACAGACATACTGTATATTGTATATCTATAAAGATACATAGGTACATATCTATATATAGTAATTATTAATCATGCCAACAGTTCCCCCTCAACAAAAAGTCACAAAAAAATAAAAATTGGGGGGGGGGGGGGAAGGGGGGATGGGTTTGTTGTTTTTTTTTTTCAAAAATGCATGCGTTTTTTTAAAATGGGCTCCTATGGGAAACGCATACGTTAACGCAAGGTACATCTATGTACCATGTGTTAACGCTAGCGTTAAAATTCCATCAAAATGGCAACAGAAAAAAATGCCTAGCATTGAGGCAGGCTTCCAAAAAAAGTCCCTCCAAGTGTGACCCTAGCCTAAAACTCTTGTTATAATAGCTATCAATTGTAAATACTGTGAGGAAGCGCTCGCCTAGGGGCTCGCTTGGCAGCATAAAATGACACCAAAACATGTTTTTAACCGTAAAAACATTAAGGAGCAGTTTATTAAGCTCAAACTGCTCATCAAATATAAAATACATAATACACGCACATAACAGTATACTCAACATAACATTACATACAACAGTACATTACATTGCACATATACCCTTTTAAAAAGGCTGATATACCTGGGAGCAATGATTACAGCTCCATCGAACACCATGAGCCCCAATCATGGCTCCCTATGGCGGTTATGGCCTAGCCTTATTCACACTTAATACATAACATTTTATCATATAGTTGTCAACGGGACCTTTATAACCTTATAGTCGGTCCCAAGGGCTGTAGCTGCCCACCTGGCACTATATACACAGGACAGTCTGTACAACACTCAACATTACAGTGCTCATTACACACAGTACATACAGGTCATTCACAGTCTCACAGGGATCCGGGCACAGCCAGTACACACCTGTTCACACATAACAGTGTCTGACCCACAGCCAGGCTCTTCCTTGGCTTGGTTCCCCTTGGAGTAGCTCGGTCCATGCATACAGGCTGCTAAGGTGCTCACAGCCACTACACAGAGCTCCTGCTGCTCTACACTGTCCCAGCACATGTTCAGGGACACACACTCCAGCATTGATATATGACACCGGTCAG
>JARQOC010000006.1:177810747-177844231 GCA_033576535.1 Allobates femoralis | reverse complement strand
GGACCTGGCACTCCAGCACCACCCAAGCAGACCCAACCTACTGTCTCCCCCCCATTGCCCTGTAGAATGTAAGCCCGCAAGGGTAGGGTCCTCTCTCCCTTCTGTATCAGTCTGTCACTTTGTTCATTATATTTTTAACTTGTCTGTATGTAACCCTTTCTCATGTACAGCACCATGGAATGAATGGTGCTCTATAAATAATAATAATAATAATAATAATAATAATAATAATAATAATATTTGAATGCATGGAGAGGCATGATCTTCAAAACCTCAATTCTCCGGATTGGTGAAGGCCCCAGTAACCAGACCCCAGAGATCAAGAAGCTATTTCCTATGAATAAAGAATAACTTCCAAACTTTAAAATACTCCTTTAATTTTGTCATCCACTTTAAATGTACATGAATGTGGGCACCAGTAGGCCAAGTAGACATTTATAGAATGTACATACATCATTGCAGTTAGGCCATGGGAAACAGATTATTACACTTAAAGGGAACCAACCACCCCAAATGACCCCCCCGGACTAATAATATCGGTCCCTACTTGCAGCACATACATGTGCTGCAATGTTTTTTGCTAAAAAAACTCCTTTTTCAAACTTAAGATAATGCTTTAGAAACTTTATACCCAAGTGACGGTTGGGCGTTACTTACATGGGGCTAAAGCCGGGTTGCAGCTGCCACTCATTCTCCTCTCTGGCTCGCAGCAGTAACGGCCAGCCCTTTGCAGCGTCACAGCCCTGTGCACGGGCTCGCATGCCCGTGCACACGTCATCAGCTACAGCCGGGAAGCGAGCGCGCGCTCTGTCTTCCATAGCCGAGCGCAGGAAGTCAGAGCGCGCGCTCGCTTCCCGGCTGTAGATGATGACGTGTGCACGGGCATGCGAGCCCGTGCACAGGGCTGTGACGCTGCAAAGGGCTGGCCGTTACTGCTGCGAGCCAGAGAGGAGAATGAGTGGCAGCTGCAACCCGGCTTTAGCCCCATGTAAGTAACGCCCAACCGTCACTTGGGTATAAAGTTTCTAAAGCATTATCTTAAGTTTGAAAAAGGAGTTTTTTTAGCAAAAAACATTGCAGCACATGTATGTGCTGCAAGTAGGGACCGATATTATTAGTCCGGGGGGGTCATTTGGGGTGGTTGGTTCCCTTTAAGTATAATGGATGCTTATTGGTTTTGTTGTTTAGTTCTCTTTTTATGAGTGATACCACTATTTGGTAGTGTGACATAGAGTTTCAGGTTATACTCTCTAATAAACCTTTGAAACTGAATCAGTGATGTGCTTCTGTATTTGGTTAAGCCAAATAAACCTATTTGTTTAGCGAGGTTATAAGTGAAAAATTGTGAAAGGTCTAATTGCAACAATAAAAATGTCTCCTGTTTGAACAGATAACTCAACCTTCACTATAGTACATGTTACAAGCTTTATTAGTGGTTCTGTACTGTGAATTGGGAGTGAAACAGTCTCCATTCCATTGATGTTTAATCCCTATGATCTATTTATGAATTAATTATTTAATAGCGGTTTTCTTAGTACGGTACCCAGTATCCCAACAGTCATATCTTTTAACTTGTAGTAAAGTAATTAATAGGATATATATATTATTAATTCAAAGCTGAACCAGGGTCCCATGGGCTGATGCCGTTAAAACCTCTGTTGCAAGTCATTAGAGAAGCTACAGCACAGCACATCCTATGGCGTGTTACCATGTACCTTACACTACGATATAATCACACCCTTTGCAGATTGTACAGTCACAAATTAATTCTGTAACTTGTGCTGATGTCAGTCCTGCATAACTAATAAAATTTGTATATAATATTGAATAAATATAATATTATCAATAAATTGTATGCACCGCTCATGGGGATTCCTTTTCCTTAAATAACTGGAGGCCTTACTTGTAGCATGATTTTGCTATCCCCTAAGTTCTTCATTTTCTCTAGCAGTTAATCACAGCCTGTAGCAGTAGATACAGTAGACAGCCATAACACACTAAAACCACTGACAGGTGAAGTGAATAATTGATTATCTGTGACAATGGCAGTCTTCAAGTGGCAGGATATATTAGGCAAATGGCAACAAGTGAACAGTCAGTCCTTGAAGCTGTTGGGTTGGAAGCACGAAAATAGGCCAACAGTCTGTTAGGAAACTTTTCTGGTCCTGGCATTCATTTGTTTGTTATTAGACACGTACCACCTACCTACATTTTGTTCCAAAAGCATCCATAATAACAGCAGCCTTTTTCAGCAGAATAATGTTACCTGCTACATTATAAAAATAGTTCAGGAGTGTTTTGAGCAACATGATAAACAACTGAATGTTGATGTACCCTCTAGATTTTCAAGATCTCTATCACATTAAGTTTTGGAGGACCCACACATAGCTTACTGAACTTAAAGGATCCACTGCTGGTCTGGTGCCAGATACCACAAGACATATCAGCTATGCCAGATCACAGCTATTTTGGTAGCACAAGAGAGACCTACCAAATAATAGAGCTGAAATACTTACCCTGATTTAATATGTTCCTAGCCTGTTTATATTTATTTAGCCACAGATCTTGTTTTTACTTCTGCTCAAGTCTGTGGTTGTTCGCAATAATTTTTCTTGTGGACAATGACAATAAAAAGTGCACCCATTCAAACAATGCCTCTATACTGCTGCTCTTGCCTTTATAGTTTTTTTTTTTTTTTTTTTTTTTTATATCCAGGATAAATATGAATAATTTTTGCACGATATTAGGGTTCTCCTATATATTGTATTAAACATACTGATTAGGGTTATGGAGAATTTTTACCCAATAATTTAGAGCACAAGTTTAACTGCTTTTCATATAGATGCTTTTATTAATTCATCAAGGAGATTAAAAGTTGCAGGTACAAATAGTGCTTAGAAAGTATAAAATGTAAGTTACACATGGATCTGGATTATAGAGGACACTAAGGGGTTAGGGTCTTCTTATCTCCCACTCCAAGACAAATTCATGGTAGCATTTCTAACAAATACCAATGTGCTGACTTAGTATGTTTATGGCTAAGAGTTCCAGCTTATGATGTATAGGGGGTTCAAACCTGTTACCCTACTAATACAGCAAACTGATTAATTACTCCAACCCATTACACATCAATTTTAACATCATGGAATTTGTGCCCAAGCTTACCCATGTCAGTGCCAGGATGCGGAGATGACCACTAGGGGACGCCCCAACGCGTTTCCCTGATGCTTCCTCAGGGGGCATGCTTGACCATGTCTCCCCCATCCTTATATACCCCCCACACCACCCCTCATACCACCTGCTTCCAATTCGCGCTGCTCCACGCCGCAAATGAGCGGCCGCGCTGCCCCGAGCAGCGGCTTCCGGCCTTCACACACAGGAAGCGCGTCATTTGACACACCTTCCCGTGTTACTGAAGCCTTTCGCCGCAGCCCGAGGCCGCGCGACCGCGCATGCGCGGACCGCATCCGCCATTTTGGAAGAGGGCAAAGTTGCCCTACTCTCTTATATGTACTTTCCAGATTAAATAAGGAGGTTGGGTGGACCCTATATGGCTATGGCATCATTTATCAACCCGGATACAACCCCATAAGTGAGTTCAGATATTAACTTCTCTATATATATACACACAAGGATACTATAGGTACATAAAAACTTGATACATACATAATTATACATATATACCAACAATACATGTTTACACATGGCACTCTTATTATACATATATTCTGATGTATTTCTTCATACAGCATCCATAGGGGTGATGCAGGTTACATTGTCCTAGCGCCACTGTAAAGGTCCAAATCGAAATGGCATCCAGATAGTAAACTTGCAGGTGCAGAGTGGGGGAGGGGAGGGATACAGAACAGCTAAAAACACAGACAAACAATAAAAAACAGTTAAAACCATATTACAAAATGCCAAAAGGAACCCTCAGGAAATACTGGGGGTCCACAGCATAGTCAGCGGCTCTGATCTCACACGTATAGCCAATCAGAAAGACAAGGATATTTATCCATATTGTGGATAGGATACAAATCCTCCTCCATTTTGGAAAGAAAATCATATCAACATCCTTCTATCAAAAAAGCTTGATAGTTTATTTCAAATATCAGAGATATGACACAAAACTTAGTTTTTCGTTAAGACCATCCGGGGACTGTGTCCCCAGACGGACTATCCATTGACATTCCCTCCTTGCAAGAGCTTTTTTATAGTCTCCCCCTCTTGCTCCCAAATGGCACACGTCTATAGCTTTAAACTTTAAGTTGGTTGGGTCGCAACCATGTTTAGATTTAAAATGGCGGGGCAAGGTTTTTAAATTAGGATCACCAGGTTCCATCTTTTTCGCCGCCTCTATGTCCCTGATATGCTCCCTTACCCTAACACGGAACTCTCGAGAGGTAAGGCCGATATAAATCAGGCCACAGGGGCACGTGGCGTGGTATATCACATTCTTTGTGGTACATGTCAGGTAGTGTCGAATATCATATAGCCGATCACTATTGGCTGCTCTAAACGTCCTTGTCTTTTCCATATTACGACACGCCAGACATGAACCACATGGGTAATATCCCAACATCCTCCTCACTCCACTAACTATTGGTTTCGACTCCCTCACATAATGACTATGTACCAACATGTCTTTTAGACTATTACTCCTTCTCGCAGTCAACAGTGGTTTTTCTGTGATTACGTCACTTAACCCAGGCACTAGTTTCAGAATCCCCCAGTGTCTCTTTAGGATTCCCCTAATCCTGTTCCATTTGTCATTATATGTTGTTATAAAACGGACCAAATGGGTTCCTTGATTTTCCCTCCTCTCCTTATGCCGGTCACTCCCCAACAAGAGGGTATTTCTATCCCTCCTCCGGGCCTCTGTGTACCCCCGCTTAATGCATCGCTTGCTATAGCCCCTCGCCAGAAAACGATCTCTCAGGTCTTTAGCCTGTCCCTCAAAAAAGCCTTCCGTTGAGCATACTCTCCTGGCTCTTAGGTATTGACCTACGGGGATCGCCGAGATCGTTGCTGGGGTATGGGCCGAGGAAGCGTGCAGTACTGCGTTTACTGATGTAGCTTTTCTGTACATATCAGTTTGTATGGATCCGTCGGGGTGGATGTAGAGTTTAATATCTAAAAAATCCACCGATGATGTGTGATGTGTGTAAGTTAGTCTTATGTTATATTCATTGGAATTTAAAAATCCCAAGAAGGTCTCCAATTGGGATACTGGTCCCTTCCACAGCATCAACACATCATCGATGTATCTCATCCACGAAAGCACCTGGGTGGCGGCCCGGGCGCCCCCCCCAAAAATCTCTCTCTCCCAATCGCGTAGGAGGGCGCGCAGGCCGCCCCCATTGCTGTCCCCCGCTGCTGGAGGAAGAACCGGTCTTTAAAGAGGAAAAAATTATGTGTCAGGATATACTTTAGGAGATCCAGAATCAAGACACTGAGGGATTCTTCCATACTGCTACTTTCCAGATAGAAGGCTACAGCCCTAAGTCCATCATGATGACAGATTGATGAATACAACGATTCAACATCTGCTGTAACTAGACGTGTGTCAGAATCCACAAAGATCCCATCAACTTGCCTCAGGACGTCCGATGTGTCACGGACATAGGAGGGCAGTGTTTCCACAAGTGGATGCAGGTAATATTCTATGAACCTGCATACTGGGTCACACAGCCCCCCTATCCCGGACACAATCGGACGCCCCGGGGGGTTGAGGGGATCTTTGTGGATCTTGGGGAGAAGATAGAAGGTTGGGACTATGGGTTCTTTAATCAAGAGTCCTTCCCATATCTTTTTTGGGATTATACCATCCTGATATGCCTTATCCACAATCTCAAATAATTGAGACATGAAACTTTTTAGGGAATTGTAAGACAGACCTGAATAATTTTCTTTGTTTTTCAACTGTTTGAAGGCTTCACGTTCATACATTCGCACGGGCCAGATAACCACATTCCCCCCCTTGTCCGCAGGTTTTATAACTACATCTTGTAGTGCCCTCAACTCTCCCACAGCTATTCTTTGATGGTATGATAAATTGTCGGTTCCTTCACGGTGACCAGACAATTTTTTTAAATCTTGTGCCACTAATCTGTGGAAGGTCTCTATTTCTGGGCATGTGGACAAAGGGGGGAATGTGGTTGATCGTGGATATAGTGACCTAGGGAAATCGTGGGAATTACCTCCTACGTTGTCCTCCTCTCCTTCTTCTAGATCCTCCAAGATCCCAATGATGTCCTGCTCCTCTCCTTTTACGTCAGCATCCGTTTTTTCTCCTTTTTTGTGAAGTTTTTTGAGGATTAACTTGCGGGTAAAGAGATTCAGGTCTTTTAAAGCTATAAAAAAGTCAAAATTATTCACAGGTACAAAAGATAGTCCCAAACTCAGCACTTCCAATTGGTGCAATGTAAGTACATGTGAAGAAAGATTGACTACCTGCAAGTTGCTGCCCCGGCTCTTCTTGCCCTGTGGTTCTGGAGGTGTTATAGTTCGTTTGCCTTTCTCTTTGCCCACATTGAAATCCTCTCTTGGCAGGGGTGGCCAGTTTTTACTGCCTCCTTGTGGTTCTTCTAGTGACGATAATGAGGATATGGAGCTCGGACTCATAGGTGGTTCTACTGGAGGATCCTTAGATGGTATTTTGGGTGGACTTTTTGGCGTATTCTTAGGGGAGCCATGCGGCTTTTTCCTCCCACTCTTCCATCTATACACCGTATGGTTTTTGTAGTCTGACACATCCCTTTTATATTTTTTAGTTTTTGTAGTTAGTATTTCCTTTTCCCATTTCACAAAACTATTCTCCAGGTCACTATTTAGTTTTGCCAGTGCCTCTCCAGACAGTTCTATATTCAGTTTGGCTTGAATTAAATTTATCTCTGTTTCGATGGACTCCAAAGACCTTTCGTTCAATTTGACCAAAAGGCCCATGTATCCCTTTGAGCATTTCGTGGACAGATCTTCCCATTGATTCCTGATCTCAAGATCCTCACCTTGAATGAAGGGAAGACTTGTATTCTAAGTCCTCTAGGTATTTCTTGCCTTTATAGACTGGCTTCTGTGGTGACATTACAAATACTGTGCCATTGCTTCTGATCCCTTTGATCGCCTGTAGCGTGTGCAAGCACTTTATTCGTAATGTCACTCATGCAAACACTGAACAGAAGCTATAGAGTCATCCTGGACCTTTATGTTGCGGAATACAGTGAAAGCCCAAAGTGTTGGAACCCTTGAAATTCTTCCAGAAAATTACGTTTGTCTCCCAGAGAATTATTGCAACTATATATTTTGTTGAACAAATGTTTGATTCTTTTGTGTATATTTTAACAATCCCACAAAAAAAAACAGAAGAAAAGATAAATTAAACATAATTTCAAACAAAATTTCCAAAATGGACGAGACAAAAGTGTTGGCACCTTCATTCACTTTCTATATCCATCAACAATCTTCTTACACCTCTCAACTGGTGTTTTGGACCACTCGTCTTCTACAAACTGCTCCAGGTTTCTCATATTTGAAGGACACCTTCTCCCAACAGCAATTTTAAGATCTCTCTACAGGTGTTCAGTGGCATTAGGATCTGGACTCATTGCTGCCATTTCAGGACTCTCCAGCGCTTTGTTTCCATCCATTTTTGTGTGCTTCTTGAAGTATGTTTGGGGTCATTATCCTGCTGGAACATGCATGACCTATGACGCAACCCAGCTTTCTTACACAGGGCACTACATTCAGACTCATTTCATGATGCCTTGCACAAAGTCGAGGCACCCAGTGCCAGAGTCAGCAAAACAACCCCTAAACATGTTTGAACCTCCACCATACTTGAATGTAGGTATTGTGCTTTCTTTGTAGGGCTCATTCTGTTTTCAGTAAACAGAAGAATGATGTGTTTTACCAAAAAGCTATATCTTGGTCTCATCTGTCCACAAAACAAATTCCCAGAAGGATTTTAGCGAACTTATGTATATTTTAGCAAACTGCAGTCTAGCTTTTTTGTCTCTGTGTCAGCAGCATGGTTCTCCTGGGTCTCCTTCCGTAGTGTTTCATTTCATTTAAATTACTGCGGACACTGATGCACCCTGAGGATTCAGGACAGCTTGAATTTCTTTGGAACTTGATTGGGGCTCCTTATCCACCATCCAGATTATATTGCTTTGCAACATTTCATCAGTTTTTCTCTGCCATCCACGTCCAGGAAGATTAGCTATAGTGCTATGGGTTGTAAACCTCTTGATTATGATGCACACTGTGGACAAAAGAACATCAAGATCTGTTGAGATGGACTTGTAACCTAGAGATTGTTAATATTTTTCATCAATTTTGGTTCTCAGTCCTCAGTGAATTCTCTTCTATTTCTTTTCTACATGCTTAGTGTGGGCACACACAGACACACATTGCAAAGATTGAGTCAACGTCTCCCCTTTTTATCTGGTTTCAGGTGTGATTTTCATATTGCTCACATCTGTTACTTGCCACAGGTGAGTTTGAACAAACATCACATGTTTGAAACAAAGTTGTTTACCCACAATTTTGGAAAGGTGCCAACAATTTTGTTGCAGTTGTTATTTTAAATATCTGCAAGTCTATGCACTAATAAAAATGAATCCTATTAAACCTCTTTAATGTGCTTTAAATTTGTATTGAATGGGTAGACATGCATCAACATTTTTGTGTTGTCCTGGATTTATCTATTTCAATAAAAGAAAATCAGATATTTTCTTGGTAACATAGAATTTCATTGGTGAAACATATGAAATAGCTATCTGACATAAGTTTGTGCATACTACTGTTTGGAATAATTTCTTCAAAGAATCACAGTCTGCTGAGATTCTTTATTTTTTAAAAATGGAATCTAAATGTATCTGTTATTAATATGAAAGTGTATGCTTTATGTTTGCATGTCGGTTTTTAATTCTTTTTTTCCCGTCAAAAGTTGCATCTCTATTGATAATAATTTATTTCTATATTGAACCCCATACTCCATAGCACCTTACAATTCAGAGGGCACATGTACAAAGATAAGACTTTACACTATCAATGTAACATAATCAATGTATTTGGGCCATAATCACTAGGTTACAATCTAGTATGAAATAGGGGTATCACAAAAGGTAAAAATAAGGTGCTTGTCATGTAAGGTTCAGCCATCAGCAAAATAAATAGGGACATGCTATTAATTCTACGCAAGACAGTCACTAGCGACTATCGGTACAAGTACAGCACAATGAACTACAGAGTGCGTGAAAGAGAAAACGGGATATGTAGACTAGGGAGGTGTGTTAATAGGCCAGTCAATCCCCTTGTGCTGTCATATCACACTCTCTTTTGCATTTTGCATTACCATTATTTTGAGTTTTTATTGATTTAGTAGAGATGTTCAGTAGTCTATTAGTTCCACTTTTGCTCTGTGCACGCATGCTCTGTCAGACTTCCATACAATTCGTGACAAAAAAGAGCCAAATGTTGTTCTGAAGGGGTGGGGGTGGGGAGCTGTATCATTGCCTATTGAGAATGGCGGATCCTATGTTATCCGTATATAGACATGTTATCTGTCATAGTTAGTCATAGTTATTTTGGCTGTGATGATAGTGAGAATCAGGGGCGTAACTAGAACTGACAGGGCCCCATAGCAAACTTTTGAACAGGGCCCCCTCCAAGACACGCCTCCTTCAAGACACACACCCCTGATGGTATACAGGCCCCCCAGTGGTATACAGGCCTCCCCAGTGGTAGTATACAGCAGCCTCCCCAGTGGTATATACAGCAGCCCCAGTGGTATACAGCAGCCTCCCCAGTGGTATATACAGGCCGCAGCAGTATATACAGCAGCCCCAGTGGTATACAGCAGCCTCCCCAGTGGTATATACAGGCCCCAGCAGTATATACAGCAGCCCCAGTGGTATACAGCATCCTCCCCAGTGGTATATACAGCAGCCCCAGTGGTATACAGCAGCATCCCCAGTGGTATATACAGGCCCCAGTGGTGGTATATACAGGCCCCAGACTGGGGCCCCAGTGGTGGTATATACAGGCCCCAGACTGGGGCCCCCAGTGGTGGTATATACAGGCCCCAGACTGGGGCCCCCAGTGGTGGTATATACAGGTCCCAGACTGGGGCCCCCAGTGGTGGTATATACAGGCCCCAGACTGGGGCCCCCAGTGGTGGTATATACAGGCCCCAGTGGTGGTATATACAGGCCCCAGACTGGGGCCCCCAGTGGTGGTATATACAGGCCCCAGTGGTGGTATATACAGGCCCCAGTGGTGATATATACAGGCCCCAGACTGGGGCCCCCTGTGGTGGTATATACAGTCCCCCGACTGGGGCCCCCAGTGGTGGTATATACAGGCCCCAGTAGTGGTATACAGGCCCCCCCCTTGCTGCTGCACACCTGTAAAGGAATACATCATTATACTTACTTATCCCTGCTGCCGCTGTCACTGTCGCCGCTCCGAGACCGCGCTCCTCCGGGTCTTCATGCTTCCTCTTCTGGCGCACAGGCAATGACGTCATTGCCTACGCCCGCCGGTCACAACCAGGAAGCATGAAGACCCGGAGCGCGGTGCAGAGCGGCGACAGCAGCATCCGGCAGAGATAAGTAATCGCAGGCGCAGCTGACTGGATAGCAGCGTAGCGGCGCTGGGTCCGGGCCCCCCACAAGCGCCGGGCCCCAAAGCGACCGCTATGTCTGCTATGCCGGTAGTTACGCCCCTGGTGAGAATGCTTAAAAGTCTTTTGCACAGAACAGGTAGTATGAATCTAGTTATAGAATCTAGTCAGTCTAAAATTTACAAGATTTTAGTTGTTTTTTTAAAATATAGATATGGAAAATATGAAAGAACTCATACAATTTAAAACAATATATTTAAAAAGGAAGCAGAGACCCTGATTCCAGCTATGTATCACTTGTATACTGGGCTGCTTGTTGCAGCTTATATGACATTCTGGTTTTGTCTGCTGTAGATCTATCAGTTCTCTGAATGTTAAGTTATTTATTACCCCACCCATGCCACTGATTGACAGCCTTTTGTGAATAATATGAATAGACTGCCTTTGAGTGGAGGTTGCAATGTTATACAGGGCCCATGAATATGGAGGACTAGAATGCAGCAAGTTTATTAGTTCTCTATTGATAGTTTCTTACTAAGAAATCAGTGGTTTGATCAAAACTACACTGCACAATACATTGCTGAAATTGAGGTCTTTGTCTCTATTTTACAAATATGAGATTATATCATACAATCCATTGCAGGCTGTAGCTGAGCAACATGAGTACAATTGTAGACACTCATGATAGCCAGTCCTCAGGAGATTGATTGTTGCATGTGGGCAGCAGCATGGCATAATGGTTGGAGATGTTCCACATCTGTGTACTACACAATACATCATTCATCCGAGAAAAAGCACACATACAACAAATCCCATGAAACTGAGCACTGGGTAAATCTGAGAAATCCATCAGGAACAGTTTAGATTCACATCAAAAGCTCCTACATCCAGCTGAGAGAGGCAGCTCTGGTGAAAAGTCTCTGCCTGGATCCCAAGTGGTCTATAAAATTCAAGAATGCGCACATAGGGTGATATCTCCTTTAAAAAAGAACAAAAGGTTATACAAAGAGGCTGCTCACCTGATGTAGTTGTGAAAACCCACAACTGGTAATGATCGCTCAGATACAAGTAGCTGCTGCAGGACCGTACTCTCCACAGATCCCTGTGGTATAATCAGCTCCCAGGACACAGTACCTCAGGTCCGCGCTGCCACTTCAGAAAGGAACAAAAGAAGCCATTGCAAGGGAATGTCTGGATCAACGATTCTTCTATTATCCAACACGTTTCAGAGTTATCTCCCAACTCCTTCATCAGGGATTGTCTTGACATTCCCTGATGAAGGAGTTGGGAGATAACTCTGAAACGCGTTGGATAATAAAGAAGAATCGTTGATCCAGACATTCCCTTGTAATGGCTTCTTTTGTTCCTTTCTGAGTGGCAGCGCGGACCTCGAGGTACTGTGTCCTGGGAGTGGATCCCAAGTGGAAGATTCTTATTAATTACAGGCAGGAGTTCAGTATGGTGCCAGCTTAGAGAGCGTTGCTAATCTCTCTCAAGGTACCGTCACACAGGGACATATCGCCGGTGATGTTGCCGGCAACTGAGGGGCATTGTTCAGGTTGCGGCGACATCGCCGGAGAGTTGCCTCGTGTGACAGGGCGATAATCAGGAGAAAAATCGCCTGAGCAACATCGCCAGGTTTCCCAACGTTGTTGGGAAACCTGGCGATGTTGATCAGGCGATCATGCCTGATCGCCCTGTGTAACGCGGCAACCTGCAATGTTGCGGGCGATTCCGCCTATCTACAACACTGCGGGTTACCGCTCGCTGGGTTGCTGGGCAACCCAGCGAGCGATAGCCGCGGCAACTAGCCGGGGACATCGCCGGTAAGTTGCTCCGTCTGACATCTCCCCGGCGATGTTGTCAGGGATGCGCGCTCCCGTGATCGCCGGCAACATCGCCGGCGATATGTCCCTGTGTGACGGTACCTTCAGGCAAAAAGGGTCAAACACAGTTTATAGCAAACTGCTGGAAGCAAAAATCCCCTGTATTTACATGATATGTACTGCTGAGGCTGTAATTTATCGAATGAAACCTTGAAACACCTGAACTGTCACCCGAACTGTGTAAAGCGCACCGCAGAATAGATTATTCTTCCACGTAGCAAACACTCGCACTGTGAACTGAGAAGTAATGAAGTATGTGTGCATTTGTGTGTGTCTGTGGAAATACATAGCACACAGAATAATTCACTTACTTGCCTTTTATTACAAAGGAACTGAACATAACACTTTAAAACGGGTGGGGAATAGTGATGGGCGAATCTAAATTACTCGGAATTGCTTGACTCTAGCGAGTCCGAGTCCGGGACTCGCTACTAGTTGCGAGTCTAGCGAGTCCAATGTTAATGAATGGGGAAGCGAGTAATAGCGAGTAGTGTGCGATTTACAAATCACAGATGTGTCTCGGAAGCTTCAGCCTGAAGCAATCCTAGTTTTGTCAGTCTCTGCCATTGATTTGCATTGGACTCGTTTACTCTGCAAGTAATCGCTGGGAAACTCGCACAGATAAGAGTCTCCTCTGTGCTGGCTGCCGCAGCTCCAGGGTCCTAGAGCCCGCCTGCTGCCTGATGTAGCAGAGCTGAGATTGTTCTCAGTCTGCTCATTCCCTGTGCATAGACATCTATATCCATGCACAGGGGATGTAGCAGAGAGGACATCGCGTTTTGGACTGCGTCGGACGGAAGAGGATTTTTTTTAATTAAAGATGGAGTCCCTAATGGCTTTTTTTTTTTTTATTTAGAGAAACTTTGCAATGAGGGCTGGCTGTTGGTATCAAAATATCCACAAGAGCCAGCCCTCATCTTTAAAAAAAAAATATATTGCAATGATGAGATGTGCCTTTTAGAAAGTAAAAGTCATGAGCTGTGTACTTTTTTTTTTTTTTTTTAAACAGATCAGATTTGTGCAATCCAATTGTCCTGCTGAAACCAAAAACAAATGCTGGTTGATATTAGTGGGTGGACAAGCAGGATTCTCAGTGATATTGTTCCTAATCTTACATTTTTCTTTTTTACAGTGGCTTTAGGATGCCAAAGACATGTCCAGTATGTTACAAAACATTTATTCAACTGCCACAGCATTTTACATGACAATGCCTTAGACTCTTTCACTAGCGCATCCTTCTCCTCATCTGTACAGCATTTAAGAACACGCTAATAACAATTGCAACAAAAGGAACATATATCCCTTATCACAAGATTCCAGAGGTCACTACAAAGGACGATTCTATCTCCTTCCTGGAGGACAGAGGATTTTTCATACCCGAGAAATCAACTATGGCCAGGTATGCACCACTAACATCTTATGCTTTGAATACTTATGTTCATACTTGCGTAAGTTTTATAGGTTTGCATTTATGTTCTAAACTATCCCAAATAATCACATGTATTTATTTACAGGATGGTTGAAGTTTAGTGGGCATCGTCTGTGAAGATGAGGGGGCATCATCTGTGCAGGATGAGCTGCCAGACAGTGAGCAAGAGCTGCCCAATGAGGAGGAAGTGCTGCCCATCCAGGGGGAAATATCTAATGTCCTTGAGGAAGAGCTGCCCATCACAGAGGAAGAGCCGCCCGTCATGCAGGATCATGATGGCTACATGTCAGTGTAAATTCGTACAAGGAATTTACTTTAACCACTTGCTCAAACATTGCATATGCCTCAGCACATGACAATGTGATGAGAGATTTGGTCGTGCTCTGCTAGACACCTCCCTCGTCACCGATACCCAATAATGTATATAAAATAAACACACAACAGTCGTATCTTGGAGTAAAATGGCCACAGCACTTTTATTAATATTTACACCAAACCAACCAGGGGAGCCTACCACAAGGGCGACCCCACACATATAACTACCAACCGTTAATAGATCTAGTTCAGAGGCAAACCCCCCTTTTAGTTGTCTCCTGGCTGCACAATCCACAGCCCCAGCAAAAAGGGGTATTAACTCCCCCACATGGTTAATACCCTAACCTTAGCAGGACCTACTCCTGCTAATTTAATTGTTGCTCCAGGAGCTACTACCCCTCATAGTGACCCCCACACCTTACCAACCTCCCTGGCCGTTGCCCAAACCGACTCAGGGATAAAGGTATTAACACCTCCCAGTTAATACCCCTAACCTTAGCGGGACCTATGCCCGCTAATTCCCAACCTCCCTGGCTGTTACCTCCAGCCCAAGGATAGAGGTATTAACGCCCCCACCGTTAATATCCCTAACCTTATCAGAACCTACACCCGTAAATTCAAAACCTCCCTGGCCGTCGCCTAACCGGGCCAGGGACTGAGGTATTAACATTCCATGGTCAATACCTCCATAACCTTGGCAGGACCTACGCCTGCTAATTAACTTGCTGTTCCAGAAGCCACCATATACCAATAGTGGCTTTCACCGAAGGACATGATCAATTATCCCGCCTCTGAACCAGATCTATCCACCGCTGTGACAAATACATTGTGTTCACCGTATGTTACTCTCTCCTTTTTATTTAATTATTTTATTAATTTTTTTTTTTTTTGTAAACGAAACAGGCACATGTCCAGGCATTTTACCATATCAAATCCCAAATATACAAGTTTTTTTTTTTTTTTTTTTGTATACAAAACCAGACACACATGCTTCAGACTTCTAATTATCAATTCCCAAATATACTTACATTAACATACACAATTTTTTTTTTTTTATAAAACAAAACTAAAACACATGCCTCAGAATCCGACAAATCAATTGCCAAACATACTTACATCAATAGACAAAGATTTTACTGTTCTTTCCATTATTTATTTATTTTTAGGTTTACTATTATTTATTTTGTTTTTATTATAAAATACATGTCTGCTTACAAACAAAAACAATCAATTACCAAATCAAATAGGGCGGGTGGGTGGGCTGTCGATTCCACAGCACAATAGAAGGTACCTCCCCCCTTCTCACTCTCTCATATCCCCCCACATAAACCTGCCCCTTTATTCCTTCCACCAATCCTAACACCTGCACGTCCACAGTGCAGGCCAACAGCCTTAATCCCCATTAACGATATTAACCCCTTCACTCCTTACCCTCTACATTTGTCATGAGGCCCTTCTGCCTGATTTAGGCTCCCAGGGCCTTTCTTCCTGACTTTTAGGTCACTTTTAAAAATTGTCAACACCACTGGCCTACTCAAGTTTGTACTTCACTTTATTACTAAGGTTTTTTTATAATTTACAGGACTGTTGAAGATGAGGAGCCATCTACATCAACTGGCACATCGACCCAGCCATATCAAATCCAGAATTGGTAAATCTTGCAGCTGCAGAAGACACTACATCTTCTGGTTGTTGATCGGCTTCGTTGTCGGATGTTTCAGAGACCAGAGGAAGTGAGGAAAATACCAGCCAAACAGATGAAGACAGGTCGAGGTCAGTTAGTGTGTGTAACTTTCTCTCATCATGCATATTATATATGCATATATATATATATGCAAACAATACCAAAAATATTTATCTGGGTCACTTAATAGCATATCCCACAACTTTACAGCCCTTACAAAGTAAATTTTTCTCCTGTTTTAGCCCATAACATTTCCCTTCCATTGCAGCCATAAAACAGGATGCCAAAAAAGTGCCCTAGAAACACACAGCTCTGTGGGGCACACAGCTTTGGCGGGGCATACTGAAATGCACTGTCATTACTATCTTCATCTGTGGGATAGTAGAGGATCATGTGTTACCTTTACCCATGGATAAACTTTATACGCAGCATCCACTGCTGAATGCTGCTGTTCTAAAGGGCAGGCAGCCAGCAAAGTGCTGCTGCCAGTCAGCACTGGGGTCCACAGAAATCGGGCCTGGGGACACAGAAATGTTTACCACATTCTGCCACTTGGTGAGGGCCCCGTGAATGCATTGGCACAGGGAACCCCAGACTCGCACCATAGTAGCCGCATAGTCTGCTGCCATTGGCAGGACGCCACTGTATATTTTTATGTATATGTATATATATAAATAAACACACACGCAAAGTATTTTTCACAAAGTTGTAATTTGATTCCAGTCTGACCTGTTCTTTCCTCCAAATTTGTAGGATGCCAAGCCAGAAATGGACTGTGGACAAGAGGATCAACATGAAAGATGCAGGTTTTTATAATCACCATCCTTTGTCTGATCCAACAATAAAAGGTTTTTCCTCTCATTTGCAGAACCATTGCAAGTTGGAAAAATACAAATTGTTGAAGATGTGTCACGGTTTCTATACTTTATGAACAATTGTTGTGTGAGCCTCAACTTTGCAACAAAGATTGAAAACACTCATTTATTTTCAAAAAATTGCAAGATCTTTGCCTGTGTAACCAAACTGTCACCAACTACATTAAGAACGTCCGAAGATTTGTACACTATGTACCGTTTGCGACCAGTTTAAACGATACAAATGAAAAACTCTTCAAGGCCATGAAGTATTTCCAGTATGTGAATGCGGACATCCAGAAGAAATTTTCCAAGGGAGTTGCAAAAGACATTGTCAGCAAAAAGTATGTCAGCTAATATTTATCCTTACAGAGGTATGCACAATTATTTATTTATTTTTTTATTTTATCTCTCCCTCCAGGATTTTCACTCATGACTTAAAAATAGATTAATAAATGTGATTGGGAGTTGCATAAATTGAACAAAATACCTCAGCAATGTTGGGTGATCCTGACCATTGCAAAGCCAACTTTTTTGCAAGCAATCAAGGATGTCCAAAGAGGATGTCGAAATGAAGTGTATCAGTTGGAAATACTAAATTATCTTGAGGCATTAATCATACTAAAGCACTTGCAAAGACCAGGAGTTGTCAGAAACATGACCGTAAGTAACAAGCCAACTCCACATTATTGTTATTTAAAACCACATGTCTAGCTTACGTTCCCATGTCTTGTCTCACAGGTTTCCGAGTGCACAGAGAGGATGCGTCACATCTATGAAAATGAACAGCTAATAATTGTCGGAGTTAAATCCCATAAGACGGCTACCTACCAAGTAGCCTGTTTTGTGCTTACTGAAGAAGAAGAAATGGTAAGATTTTCTTGTTGCTACAACAGCTTCCACATTAGAGGGGGAACTGTTAGTTGTCATGACTTCAACCCGTAGGATTAGTGGCATTCAGTCCTTTTCAGTAGATCCTCCCTTTAACCAGATTTTACAGGACAACTTGGTGCTAAATCCTCCGGCAGGTGTATGGGGAGTCTTTCCCTTATTTTCCCGCAGTATCTTGGATGCGAAATTATAGTATCAGTGTCCAGAATAGTGCATTTTCTTAACAAGAATGCATGTTGCAGCAGCCTCTAAGATGCATTATCAGTAGTAATATATATGCTCTCCCTTATCACAGATGTTCTGCACTTAGAATATAAACTATACCTACCATTCATTTTGACATATGTTTGGTGTGAGGTGACTTTTCTATATATTTAGATTTGTAGTCCCTCTCATGCTCTGAAATCCAACTGAGGAGGAGGAGAGACACCGCCCGTTTAGTCTAGGTTTCCCTCTGTCACGTTGGTGCTGTCATTGACTCCAGCAATTCATTTAGTCTTTTTCAAATTTTCATACCTTAAAGAGATCCTGTCACCTCCAGAACACCTCCTAAGCTAGCAAAACATGTCCCTGCACCATCCTATCACTAATCTCACACTCCTTTTGTCTCCTAAAAGCATCCTGTGAAAGTGCATAAAAACATTTTAATACTTACTCATTCGTGATTATAATTGGCAGTGGCTATATTCCTAAGTCACCAGGGCGGGCTGCTTTGCAGCTCCAGGTTCCACCCTCTCTCTGTGTTTGTGCTCTGCTTGTGCAGGCTTCACCCTCCCCCCTCTCGATTACTCACAGAATGCAAATCATTAGTCCTGCCTTTAGCTGCACATTACAGCAGTACAGACGTACAGAGAGAGGGTGGATCCTCGAGGCTGCAAAACAACATGCCCTGGTGACTAAAGAATATAGCCCCTGCTAATTATGATCACTAATGAGTAAGTATTAAAAGCATCCTGTGAAAGTGCATAAAAACGTTTTAGGAGACAAAAGGAGTGTGAGATTAGTGATGGGATGCGGCAGGGACATGTTTTGCTAGCTTAGGAGGCGTTTTGGAGGTGACAAGATCCCTTTAAGATTGAAGGGCTCAACTCAATCTTTATTAAGTGGTTTACTGTTTTTTGTTTTGTTTTGTTTTTTAAAGTAGACATTAAACCAGTGTAAACAAAGTAAGACGGGTGCTGGCCAAAAAACACAGTCCAGATATCTTCTTATCGACTACAGGAAGACAGATTTATAATGTATCCACTGACCTTCATTGCTACCAGAAGAAGTAAGTCTTAAAAGTCAAAAATCTTACATTAATGATGCAGGGCCATGTATTTATGATCTACTCTATTCCTATCTAGGTACAAACTTAAATCCATCTCTAGTCAGGTGGCAGGAAAAACATGTCAGACACGGACCGTGGCACATTTAACAGAGAGAGAGGTATCTTTTTTCTCTTAGAAGGCAATTAGAGCACAATCAGAGCGCAATAACAGCACAACAAATAATGGCGAGCTATAGAGCGCGATAAACAACGGCAGGCAATAGAGTGTGATAAAAGCGCAATAAGAGCTCGATAAGAGTGCAATAAACAATGGCGAGTGACGGCGAGCAGTAGAGCGCCATAAGAGCACGATAAACAATGGCGAGTGATAGCGAGCTATAGAGCACAATAAGAGTGCGATAAATAATGGTGAGCTATAGCGCATGATGAGAGCGTGATAAATAATGGTGAGCTATAAAACGCAATAAGAGTGCAATGGACAATGGTGAGCTACAGAGCATAATAAGAGCGCATTAAACAATGTTGAGCTATTGAGTCCGATAAGAGTGCAATAAGAGTGCAATAAGAGTGCAATAAGAGCACAATAGCACAATAAGAGCACAATAAGAGCACAATAAGAGCACAATAAGAGCACAATAAGAGCACAATAAGAGCGCAATGAGCTATAAAGCACGATAACTGTGCGATATGAGCACGATAAACACTGACGAGTGATGGCGAGCTGTAGATCGCCATCAGAGCGCGATAAACAATGGCGAGTGATGGCGAGCTATAGAGCACGATAAGAGTGCGATAAATAATGCTGAGCTACAGAACATGATAAGAGCGTGATAAGAGCGCGATAAATAATGGTGAGCTATAAGAGCGCAATAAGAGTGCAATAAGAGCTCAATGAACAATGGCGAGCTATAGAGCATAATAAGAGCGCATTAAACAATTTTGAGCTATTGAGTGCAATAAGAGTGCAAAAAGAATGCAATAACAGCGCAATAATAGCACAATAAACAATGGAGAGCTAAAGAGCGTGATAAGAGCGCGATAAACAATGGCGAGTGATGGCGAGCTGTAGAGAGCCAAAAGAGCACAATAAAAAGGGCGAGTGATGGCGAGCTATAGAGCACAATAAGAGTGCAATAAGAGCGCAATAAGAGAGCAATAAAAGTGCAATAAACAATGGCGAGTGATGGCGAGCTATAGAAAGTGTTAAATAATGGTAAGATATAGAGCGCGATAAATAATGGTGAGCTATAGAGCGCGATAAACAATGGTGGGCTATAGAGCACGATAAGAGCACGATAAACAATGGCGAGTGATGGCGAGCTGTAGAGCGCCATAAGAGCGCGATAAAAACGGCCAGCTATAGAGTACGAAAAGAGCACGATAAACATCGACGAGCTATAGAGCACGATAAACAATGGCAAGCTATAGCGCATGATAAAAAATGGCGAGCTATAGAGCATGATAAGAGCGCGATAAACAATGGCGAGTGATAGCGAGCTGTAGAGCACCATCAGAGCGCGATAATCGATGACGAGTGATGGTGAGCTATAGAGCGCAATAAGAGTGCAATAAGAGCACGATAAACAATGGCGAGCTACAGAGCATGATAAGAATGTGATAAGAGCGCGATAAGCAATGGCGAGCTATTAAGCGCATTAAGAGTGCAATAAGAGTGCGATAAACATTGGCGAGTGATGGCGAGCTATAGAGCGCAATAAGAGCACATAAGAGCATGACAAACATTGGTGAGTGATGGCGAGCTGTAGAGCGCCATAAGGGCATTAAACAATAGCGAGTGATCGCGAGCTAAAGAGCGAGATTAACAATGGCGAACTATAGAGCATAATAAGAACATGATAAGAGCATAAAAAACAATGGCAAGTGATGGCGAGCTGTGGAGCGCCATAAGAGCACGATAAGAGCGCGATAAACAATGTCAAGCTATAGATCACCATAAGAGCATGGTAAGAGCGCAATAAGAGCAAGATAAACAATAGCGAGCTATAGAGTGCCATAAGAGCACAATAAACAATGGCGAGTGATGGGGAGCTATAGAGCGCAATAAACAATGGCAAGCTATAGAGCTCGATAAACAATGATGAGTGATGGCGAGCTATAGAGTGCCATAATAGTGCAATAAGAGCGCAATAAACAATGGCGAGCTATAGAGCACGATAAGAGCGTGATAAGAATGCAGTAAGAGCGCGATAAAAGCGTGATAAGCAATGGCGAGCTATTGAGCGCAAAAAGAGTGCAATAAGAGCACGATAAACAATGGCGAGTGATGGGAAACAGTAGAGCGCCATAAGAGCATGATAAACAATGGCGAGTGATGGCGAGCTATAGAGCACGATAAGAGTGCGATAAATAATGCTGAGCTACAGAACATGATAAGAGCGTGATAAGAGCGCGATAAATAATGGTGAGCTATAAGAGCGCAATAAGAGTGCAATAAGAGCTCAATGAACAATGGCGAGCTATAGAGCATAATAAGAGCGCATTAAACAATTTTGAGCTATTGAGTGCAATAAGAGTGCAAAAAGAATGCAATAACAGCGCAATAATAGCACAATAAACAATGGAGAGCTAAAGAGCGTGATAAGAGCGCGATAAACAATGGCGAGTGATGGCGAGCTGTAGAGAGCCAAAAGAGCACGATAAAAAAGGGCGAGTGATGGCGAGCTATAGAGCACAATAAGAGTGCAATAAGAGCGCAATAAGAGAGCAATAAGAGAGCAATAAGAGAGCAATAAGAGAGCAATAAAAGTGCAATAAACAATGGCGAGTGATGGCGAGCTATAGAATGTGTTAAATAATGGTAAGATATAGAGCGCGATAAATAATGGTGAGCTATAGAGCGCGATAAACAATGGTGGGCTATAGAGCACGATAAGAGCACGATAAACAATGGCGAGTGATGGCGAGCTGTAGAGCGCCATAAGAGCGCGATAAAAACGGCCAGCTATAGAGTACGAAGAGAGCACGATAAACATCGACGAGCTATAGAGCGCGATAAACAATGGCAAGCTATAGCGCATGATAAAAAATGGCGAGCTATAGAGCATGATAAGAGCGCGATAAACAATGGCGAGTGATAGCGAGCTGTAGAGCACCATCAGAGCGCGATAATCGATGACGACTGATGGTGAGCTATAGAGCGCAATAAGAGTGCAATAAGAGCACGATAAACAATGGCGAGCTACAGAGCACGATAAGAATGTGATAAGAGCGCGATAAGCAATGGCGAGCTATTAAGCGTATTAAGAGTGCAATAAGAGTGCGATAAACATTGGCGAGTGATGGCGAGCTATAGAGCGCAATAAGAGCACATAAGAGCATGACAAACATTGGTGAGTGATGGCGAGCTGTAGAGCGCCATAAGGGCATTAAACAATAGCGAGTGATCGCGAGCTAAAGAGCGAGATTAACAATGGCGAACTATAGAGCATAATAAGAACATGATAAGAGCATAAAAAACAATGGCAAGTGATGGCGAGCTGTGGAGCGCCATAAGAGCACGATAAGAGCGCGATAAACAATGTCAAGCTATAGATCACCATAAGAGCATGGTAAGAGCGCAATAAGAGCAAGATAAACAATAGCGAGCTATAGAGTGCCATAAGAGCACAATAAACAATGGCGAGCGATGGGGAGCTATAGAGCGCGATAAACAATGGCAAGCTATAGAGCTCGATAAACAATGATGAGTGATGGCGAGCTATAGAGTGCCATAATAGTGCAATAAGAGCGCAATAAACAATGGCGAGCTATAGAGCGTGATAAGACCATGATAAACAATGTCGAGTGATGGCGAGCTATAGAGCGCGAGAAGAGCACGATAAATAATGGTGAGCCATAGAGCGAGAGAAGAGCACGAGAAACAATGGTGAGCCATAGAGCGAGATAAAAGCACGATAAATAATGGTGAGCTATAGAGAGTGATAAGAGCATGATAAACAATGGCGAGCTATTGAGCTCAATAAACAATGGTGAGCTATGGAGTGACATAGGAGCGCAATAAATAATGGTGAGATATGGAGCGCCATAAGAGAGAAATAAATAATAATGAGCTGTAGAGCACGATAAACAATGGCGGGCAATAGAGCACGATAAGAGCGCGATAAACAATGGCGAGCTTTAGAGCGCAATAAGAGCGTAATAAACAATGGCGAGCTATAGAGCGCAATAAACAATGGCGAGCTATAGAGCGTGATAAAAAATGGCAAGCTAAAGAGCGCGATAAAACAATAGCGAGCTATAGAGCGCAATAAGAGTGCAATTAAAGCGCAGTAAGCATGCAATAAGAGCACAATAAGACTTCAATAAGAGCGCAATAAGAGCACAATAAGAGCACAGTAAGCAATGGCAAGCTACCAAGTTCAATAAGAGCACGATAAACAATGGAGAGTGATGACGAGCTGTAGAGTGCCATACGAGCGCGATTAGAGCACGATAAACAATGGCGAGTGATGGCGAGCTGTAAGGCGCCATAAGAGCATGATAAACAATGGCAAGTGATGGTGAGCTATACAGCACGACAAATAATGGTGAGCTATAGAGCGCAATAAACAATGGCGAGCTATAGATCATAATAAGAGGGCGATAAGAGCATAAGAGCACGATAAGAGTGCATTAAACAATGGTGAGCTATAGAGCGCGATAAGAGTGCTATAAACAATGGCAAGCTATAGAGCGCGATAAGAGCGAGATAAACAATGGCAAGTGATGGCAAGCTGCAGAGCGCCATAAAAGCGCGATAAACAATGGCTAGCTATAGAGCACGATACACAATGGCGAGATATAGAGCGCGATAAACAATGGCGAGCTATAAAGCGCGATTAGAGCACGATAAACAATGGCGAGTGATGCGAGTTATAGAGCTCCATAATAGCGCGATAAGAGCGCAATAAATATTGGTGAGCTATAGACCGCCATAGGAGCACGATAAGAGCGCGATAAGTAATGATGAGCTTTAGAGTGCAATAAGAGCGCAATAAGAGCTCAATAAGAGCGGAATAGGAGCGCAATAGGAGCGCAATAGGAGCGCAATAGGAGCGCAATAGGAGCGCATGACGAATAGGAGCGCAATAGGAGCGCAATAGGAGCGCAATAGGAGCGCAATAGGAGTGCAATAGGAGCGCAATAGGAGCGCAATAAGGGTTCAATAAGAGCTCAATAAGAGCGCCAAAAGAGTGCAATAAGCAATGGCGAGCTACAGAGTGCAATAAGAGCACAATTAGAGCGAATTAGAGTGCATATACAGTGCAATAAAAGCGCAATAAACAATGACAAGCTATAGAGCACGATAAGAAAGAAATAAGAGTGCTATAAACAATGGCATGCTATAGAGCGTGATAAGAGTGCGATAAACCATGGCAAGTGATGGCGAGCTATAGAGCGCCATGAAAGTGTAATAAAAAATGGTGAGTGATGGCGAGCTATAGAGCGCGAATGGAGCACAATAAGAGCGAGATAAACAATGGCGAGTGATGGCAAGATGTAGAGCGCCATAAGAGAACAATAAAGAATGACGAGCTATAGAGCGCGATACACAATGGCGAGCTATAGAGCACGATAAACAAAGGCGAGCTATAAAGTGCAATAAGAGCATGATAAACAATGGCGAGTGATAGTGAGCTATAGAGCGCCATAAGAGCGAGATAAATAATGGCGAGTGATGGTGAGCTATAGCCCGCCTTAAGAGCGCGATAAATAATTTTGAGCTATAGAGTGCAATAAACAATGGTGAGCTATAGAGCATAATAAGAGGGCAATAAGAGCATGATAAGAGCTCATTAAACAATGGCAAGCTACAGAATGCAATGAAAGCGCAATTAGAGCGAATTAGAGCGCATATACATTGCAATAAAAGTGCAATAAACAATGGCGAGCTATAGAGCGAAAAAGAGCGCAATAAGAGTGCTATAAACAATGGCGAGCTATAGAGTACGATAAACAATGGCAAGCTATAGAGCGCGAAAAAGAGCACAATAAACAATGGCGAGTGATAGCAAGCTGTAGAGCGCCATAAGAGCATGATAAAAAATGGCGAGTAATGGCGAGCTATAGAGCGCGATAAGAGCATGATAAAAGTGAGATAAACAATGGCAAGTGATGTAGAGCACCATAAGAGGGCGATACACAATGGCGAGCTATAGAGCGCGCTAAACAATTGGAAGCTATAGAGCGGGATAAACAATGGCGAGCTATAGAGCACGATACACAATGGCGAGCTATAGAGAGCGATACACAATGGCGAGCTATAGAGCGCGATAAACAATGGCGAGATGTAGAGCGTGATAAACAATTGCGAGCTGTAAAGTGCGATACACAATGGCGAGCTATAGAGCGCGATACACAATGCCGAGCTATAGAGCGCGATAAACAATGGCGTGTGATGGCGAGCTGTAGAGCACCATAACAGCACGATAAACAATGGCGAGTGATGGCGAGCTATAGAGCGCCATAAGAGCGCAATAAATAATAGTGAGCTATATACCGCCTTAAAAGCGCGATAAACAATGGTGAGCTATAGAGCGCGATAGGAGCGCAATAAGTAATGGTGAGCTATAGAGCACAATAGGAGCGTAATAAATAATGGTGAGCTATGGAGCGCCATAAGAGTGCAATAAATAATATTGAGCTGTAGAGTGCGATAAACAATGGCGGGCTATAGAGCATGATAAGAGCGCAAGAAACAATGGCGAGCTATAGAGCGCGATAAACAATGGTGAGCTATAGAGCATAATAAGAGGGCAATAAGAGCATGATAAGAGGGCAATAAGAGCATGATAAGAGAGATAAGAGCGCATTAAAAAATGGCGAGCTGCAGAGTGCAATAAGAGTGCAAGTAGAGCAAATTAGAGCGCATATACAGTGCAATAAAAGCGCAATAAACAATGGCGAGTTATAGAGCGCGATAAGAGTGCTATAAACAATGGCGAGCTATAGAGCGCGATAAGAGTGCTATAAACAATGGTGAGCTATAGAGCGCCATAAGATCGCAATAAATAATTGTGAGCTAAAGAGTGCCATAAAAGCACAATAAATAATAATGAGCTGTAGAGTGCGATAAACAATGGCGGGCTATAGAGCACGATAAGAGCGCGATAAACAATGGCGAGCTTTAGAGCGCATTAAACAATGGCGAGCTATAGAGCGCAATAAACAATGGCGAGCTATAGAGCGCGATAAACAATGGCGAGCTATAGAGCGCAATAAGAGTACAATTAAAGCGCAGTAAGCATGCAATAAGAGCACACTAAGAGTGCAATAAGAGTGCATTAAGAGCACAGTAAGCAATGGCAAGCTACAGAGTGCGATAAGAGCACGATAAACAATGGTGAGTGATGGCGAGCTGTAGAGCGCCATAAGAGCACGATAAACAATGGCGAGTGATGGCGAGCTGTAGAGCGCCATAAGAGCGTGATAATAAATGGCGAGCTATAGAGTGCGATAAGAGCGAGATAAACAATGGCAAGTGATGGGGAGCTGTAGAGCGCGAAAGGAGCATGATAAGAGCGAGATAAACAATGGCGAGTGATGTTGAGCTGTAAAGCACCATAAGAGCACGATAAACAATGGTGAGCTATAGAGCACGATAAAAGCGCGATAAACAATGGCAAGCTATAGAGCACGATACACAATGGCGAGATGTAGAGCGCGATAAACAATGGCAAGTGATGGGGATCTGTAGAGCGCGAAAGGAGCATGATAAGAGCGAGATAAACAATGGCGAGTGATGTTGAGCTGTAAAGCACCATAAGAGCACGATAAACAATGGCGAGCTATAAAGCGCGATAAAAGCACAATAAACAATGGCGAGTGATGGCGAGTTATAGAGCTCCATAATAGCACGATAAGAGCGCAATAAATAATGGTGAGCTATAGACCACCATAAGAGCGCGATAAGAGCGTGAGAAGTAATGATGAGCTATAGAGTGCAATAAGAGTGCAATAAGAGCGCAATAAGAGAGCAATAAGAGTGCAATAAGCAATGGTGAGCTACAGAGTGCGATAAGAGCGCGATTAAAGCACGATAAACCATGGGTGAGTGATGGCGAGCTGTATACCGCTATAAGAGCACGATAAACAATGGTAAGTGATGGTGAGCTATAGAGCGCCATAAGAGCGCAATAATTAATGGCGAGCTATAGAGCGCGAAAGGGGCACGATAAGAGCGCGATAAACAATGACAAGCTATATAACACGATAGGAGCGCGATAAACAATGACGAGCTATAGAGTGCTATAAACAATGGCGAGCTATAGAGTACGATAAACAATGGCAAGCTATAGAGCGCGATAAGAGCATGATAAACAATGGCGAGTGATGGCCAGCTGTAGAGCGCCATAAGAGCGTGATAAGAGTGAGATAAACAATGGCAAGTGATGTAGAGCACCATAAGAGTGCGATAAACAGTGGCGAGCTATAGGGCGCGATAAACAATTGGAAGCTATAGAGCGGGATAAACAATGGCGAGCTATAGAGCACGATACACAATAGCGAGCTATAGAGCGCAATAAACAATGGCGAGATATAGAGCTCCATAAGAGCGCGATAAGAGCGCGATAAATAATGGCGAGCTATAGTGCATAATAAGAGGGCGATAAGAACATAAGACCATGATAAGAGGGCATTAAACAATGGCAAGCTATAGAGCACGATAAGAGCATGATAAACAATGGCGAGTGATGGCGAGTTATAGAGCTCCATAATAGCACGATAAGAGCGCAATAAATAATGGTGAGCTATAGACCACCATAAGAGCGCGATAAGAGCGTGAGAAGTAATGATGAGCTATAGAGTGCAATAAGAGTGCAATAAGAGCGCAATAAGAGAGCAATAAGAGTGCAATAAGCAATGGTGAGCTACAGAGTGCGATAAGAGCGCGATTAAAGCACGATAAACCATGGTGAGTGATGGCGAGCTGTATACCGCTATAAGAGCACGATAAACAATGGTAAGTGATGGTGAGCTATAGAGCGCCATAAGAGCGCAATAATTAATGGCGAGCTATAGAGCGCGAAAGGGGCACGATAAGAGCGCGATAAACAATGACAAGCTATATAACACGATAGGAGCGCGATAAACAATGACGAGCTATAGAGTGCTATAAACAATGGCGAGCTATAGAGTACGATAAACAATGGCAAGCTATAGAGCGCGATAAGAGCATGATAAACAATGGCGAGTGATGGCCAGCTGTAGAGCGCCATAAGAGCGTGATAAGAGTGAGATAAACAATGGCAAGTGATGTAGAGCACCATAAGAGTGCGATAAACAGTGGCGAGCTATAGGGCGCGATAAACAATTGGAAGCTATAGAGCGGGATAAACAATGGCGAGCTATAGAGCACGATACACAATAGCGAGCTATAGAGCGCAATAAACAATGGCGAGATATAGAGCTCCATAAGAGCGCGATAAGAGCGCGATAAATAATGGCGAGCTATAGTGCATAATAAGAGGGCGATAAGAACATAAGACCATGATAAGAGGGCATTAAACAATGGCAAGCTATAGAGCACGATAAGAGCATGATAAACAATGGCGAGTGATGGCGAGTTATAGAGCTCCATAATAGCACGATAAGAGCGCAATAAATAATGGTGAGCTATAGACCACCATAAGAGCGCGATAAGAGCGTGAGAAGTAATGATGAGCTATAGAGTGCAATAAGAGTGCAATAAGAGCGCAATAAGAGAGCAATAAGAGTGCAATAAGCAATGGTGAGCTACAGAGTGCGATAAGAGCGCGATTAAAGCACGATAAACCATGGTGAGTGATGGCGAGCTGTATACCGCTATAAGAGCACGATAAACAATGGTAAGTGATGGTGAGCTATAGAGCGCCATAAGAGCGCAATAATTAATGGCGAGCTATAGAGCGCGAAAGGGGCACGATAAGAGCGCGATAAACAATGACAAGCTATATAACACGATAGGAGCGCGATAAACAATGACGAGCTATAGAGTGCTATAAACAATGGCGAGCTATAGAGTACGATAAACAATGGCAAGCTATAGAGCGCGATAAGAGCATGATAAACAATGGCGAGTGATGGCCAGCTGTAGAGCGCCATAAGAGCGTGATAAGAGTGAGATAAACAATGGCAAGTGATGTAGAGCACCATAAGAGTGCGATAAACAGTGGCGAGCTATAGGGCGCGATAAACAATTGGAAGCTATAGAGCGGGATAAACAATGGCGAGCTATAGAGCACGATACACAATAGCGAGCTATAGAGCGCAATAAACAATGGCGAGATATAGAGCTCCATAAGAGCGCGATAAGAGCGCGATAAATAATGGCGAGCTATAGTGCATAATAAGAGGGCGATAAGAACATAAGACCATGATAAGAGGGCATTAAACAATGGCAAGCTATAGAGCACGATAAGAGCATGATAAACAATGGCGAGTGATGGCGAGCTGTAGAGCGAGATAAACAATGGCAAGCTATAGAGCGTGATAAGACCGTTATAAACAATGTCGAGTGATGGCGAGCTATAGAGCGCGAGAAGAGTACGATAGATAATGTTGAGCCATAGATCATGATAAGAGCACAATCATGGTGAGCTATAGAGCACTATAAAAGCACAATAAATAATAATGAGCTGCAGGGTGTTATAAACAAGGGCGGGCTATAGAGCACGATAACAGCGCGATAAGCAATGGCGAGATTTAGAGCGCAATAAACAATGGCGAGCTATAGAGCGCAATAAACAATGGCGAGCTATAGAGCGCGATAAACAATGGCGAGCAATAGAGCGCAATAAGAGTGCATTAAGAGCACAATAAGAGCACAGTAAGCAATGGCAAGCTACGGAGTGCAATAAGAGCACGATAAACAATGGCGAGTGATGACGAGCTGTAGAGCGCCATAAGAGCACGATAAACAATGGCGAGTGATGACGAGCTGTAGAGCGCCATAAGAGCACGATAAACAATGGCAAGTGATGGTGCGACAAATAATGGTGAGCTATAGAGTGTGATAAATAATGGTGAGCTATAGAGCGTGATAAATAATGGTGAGCTATAGAGCACGATAAATAATAGTAAGCTATAGAGCGCAATAAACAATGGCGAGCTATAGAGCATAATAAGAGGGCGATAAGTGCATAAGAGCACGATAAGAGTGCATTAAACAATGGCAAGCTATAGAGCGCGATAAGAGCGTGATAAACAATGGCGAGTGATGGAGAGCTGTAGAGCACCATAAGAGCGTGAAAATAAATGGCGAGCTATAGAACGCGATAAGAGCAGATAAACAATGGCGAGTGATGGCGAGCTGTAGAGCGTGATAAAAAATGGCGAGTGATGGCGAGCTATAGAGCGCGAAAGAGAGCATGTTAAGAGCCGGATAAACAATGGCGATTGATGTCAAGCTGTAGAGTACCATAAGAGCACGATAAACAATGGTGAGCTATAGAGCACGATAAAAAGCGGGATGATAAACATGGCAAGCTATAGAGCACGATACACAATGGCTTGATGTAGAGTGCGATAAACAATGGCGAGCTATAGAGCGCGATAAAAAATGGAGAGCTATAGAGCGCGATACACAATGACAAGCTATAGAGCGCGCCTAAACAATGGCGAGCTATAAAGTGCGATAAGAGCACGATAAACAATGGCGAGTGAAGGCAAGCTGTAGAGCACCATAAGAGCACAATAAATAATGGTGAGCTATAGACGCCTTAAGAGCGCGATAAATAATTTTGAGCTATAGAGCGCGATAAACAATGGTGAGCTATAGAGCATAATAAGAGGGCAATAAGAGCATGATAAGAGCACATTAAACAATGGTGAACTACAGAGTGCAATAAGAGCCCAATTAGAGCGAATTAGAGCGCATATACAGTGCAATAAAAGCGCAATAAACAATGGCGAGCTATAGAAGCGCGATAAGAGTGCTATAAACAATGGCGAGCTATAGAGTGCGATAAACAATGGCAAGCTATAGAGCGCGATAAGAGCACGATAAACAATGGCAAGTGATGGCAAGCTGTAGAGCGCCATAAGAGTGTGATAAGAGTGAGATAACAATGGCAGCTGATTAGAGCACCATAGGAATGCGATAAACAGTGACGAGCTATAGGTCACGATAAACAATTGGAAGCTATAGAGCGGGATAAACAATGGCGAGCTATAGAGCACGATACACAATGGCGAGCTATAGAGAGCGATACACAATGGTGAGTTATAGAGCGCGATAAACTATCACGCTCTATAGCTTGCAATTGTTTATCGGCTTATAGATTGCCTTGTTATCGAGCTTATAGCTTGCAATAACAATGGCGAGCTATAGAGCGCGATAAACAATGGTGAGCTATACAGCACGATAAACAATGGCAGAAATAGAGCTCCATAAGAGCGCGATAAGAGCGCGATAAATAATGGCAAGTATAGTGCATAATAAGAGGGCGATTAGAACATAAGAGACGATAAGAGTCCATTAAACAATGGAGCTATAAAGCACGATAAGAGCGTGATAAAATGGGAGTGATGGCGGGCTTAGAGCGCGATAAGAGCGAGATAAATAATGGCAAGTGATGGCGAGCTGTAGAGCGCCATAAGAGCGTGATAAAAAATGCAAGGATGGCGAGCTATAGAGCGCGAAAAGAGCACGATGAGAGCGAGATAAACAATGGCGAGTAGATGCGAGTTGTAGAGCACCATAAGAGCGAGATAAACAATGGTGAGCTATAGAGCACGATAAAAGCGCAATATACAATGGCGAGCTATAGAGCGAATACACAATGGCGAGCTACAAAGCGCGATAAAAGCACGATAAACAATGGCAAGTGATGATGAGTTATAGAGCTCCATAATAGGCGGATAAGAGCGCAATAAATAATTGTGAGCTATAGACCGCCATAAGAGCGCGATAAGTAATGATGAGCTATAGAGTGCAATAAGAGTGCAATAAGAGTGCAATAAGAGTGCAATACAGAGCGCAATAAGAGCGCAATAAGGGCTCAATAAGAGCTCAAAAGAGCGCATAGGAGCGCAATAAAGGTTCAATAAGAGCGACATAAGAGTGCAATAAAGCAACGGCGAGCTACAGAGTGCGATAAGAGCGCGAGATAAACAATGGTGAGCTATATGAGCATAATAGAGGGCGATAAGAGCGAGAATAAGAGTGCATTAAAACAATGGCGAGCTATAGAGCGCGATAAGGGAGCTAAACAATGGCGAGTGATGGCGAGCTGTAGAGCGCCATAAGAGCGTGATAAAAAATGCGAGTGATGCAGTATAGAGCGCATAAGAGCGCGATAAAAATGGCGAGTGAGTCACTGGAGTATAGAGCGCAGATAAACAATGGACTGAGGATGCGAGCTTAGAGCCAAAGAGCAATAAAATGGTGAGCATAGAGCATGTAAAGCAGATAAACAATGGCAAGCTATAGAGCACGATACACAATGGCTTAGATGAGCGCATAAGAGCGAAGTAGATGGTCGAGTGTAGGTACATAAGAGCACAATAAGCAATGGTGAGCTACAGAGTGCGAAAGAGCACGATTAAAGCACGTAAACAATGGTGAGTGTATGGCGAGCTGTATACCACTATAAGAGCACGATAAAATGGCGAGTGATGGTAAGCATAAGCGCATAAGAGCGCAGTAAGTAATGATGAGCTATAGAGTGCAATAAGAGAGCAATAAGAGCGCAATAAGGCTCAATAAGAGCTCAATAAGAGCGCAATAGGAGCGCAATAAGGGTTCAAACAAGAGCTCAATAAGAGCGCCATAAGAGTGCAATAAGCAACGGCGAGCTACAGAGTGCGATAAAAGCACAATTAAAGCATGATAAACAATGGCGAGTAATGGCGAGCTATAGAGCGCGATAAAGCGCGAGATAAACAATGGTGAGCTATAGAGCATAATAGGAGGGAGATAAGAGCACGATAAGAGTGCATTAACAATGGCGAGCTATAGAGCGTGATAAAAGTGTGATAAACAATGGCAAGTGATGGCGAGCTGTAGAGCGCCATAAGAGCGTGATAAAAAATGGCGAGCTATAGAGCGCAATAAGAGCAAAATAAACAATGGCGAGTGATGGTGAGCTATAGAGCGCGAAAGGAGTGAGATAAGAGCGAGATAAACAACGGCGAGTGATGTCGAGCTGTAGAGCGCTATAAGAGCATGATAAACAATGGTGAGCTATAGAGCATGATAAAAGCATGATAAACAATGGCAAGCTATAGAGCACGATACACAATGGCTTGATGTAGAGCGCGATAAGGGCACGATAAACAATGGTGAGTGATGGCGAGTTATAGAGCTCCATAATAGCGCGATAAGAGCACAATAAATAATGGTTAGCTATAGACCGCCATAAGTAATGATGAGCTATAGAGTGCAAAAAGAGAGCAATAAGAGCGCAATAAGGGATCAAAAAGAGCTCAATAAGAGCGCCACCAATAAGCAATGGTGAGCTACAGAGTGCGATAAGAGCACGATTAAAGCACGATAAACAATGGTGAGTGATGGCGAGCTGTATACCGCTATAAGAGCATGATAAACAATG